>MU224522.1:2638327-2650886 GCA_018584345.1 Thuja plicata | reverse complement strand
TTTTATACCTAGGCACATATTGAGTAATATAATTTATTAACTCATTTGGCTCCAAAAATGACCTTTTCATCAATATCATGAAATTATGACATGCGAGGTCCTTGTTTCTTGTGCCCAAGATTTAAAAATTTTCATCCCAGTTCCAACGAGCTATAACACTAAGGTACCCAACATATAATACCAACAATAATGGCAACCTTAGCAAATTTAATCAAATAATAATAATAATTCACCCGTCTTGCGAAAACCACTGAAGAAGCATCAGAATCGAAATATGTTTGCACTGGAGTGACCCTGATGATAAAAGATGATGAACGAACCTGACGGGGTGACTTACTAAAAATAGACACTCTCCAAGATTCTTGGAGCCCAAACCGGAAGCCAGAAATGAAAACCGAGAGCATCATTCAACTCCTCTAATCGGAACTATCCCTTGACTTACTATAAATAGTAAGTTCACACCAATGACCCTCTAAACCCCTCGCCAGACCACGAGGATCACAATAATGACCTGGCACCATCATTTCAATGACCTGCTGAAAAATGGGGACATTACACATGGTAGGCATCCCATGATACCACCATTCATGTGCTGCCCCATCAAGGTGAAGGGCTGCATATTTGATAGCTTCTTCTGTCATTAGGTTCAACTGAAAGTAGGTGTCGAGTTTTTGAACCCATGCCCTAGTTGTTGTTTTTGTTGACTCATCAAAGTATGGAATGTTTAACTTCCCTACCTTCCTTTTTTATTCTGAAAACCCCTCCTTATTTACTTTGCGGGGTAAATATTTTACCCTTAAGTACAAATATTCCTTGAATGACATCTCTGTTTGAAGATCTCTCTCCTCCCAATCTCGTTTAAATTGCTCTTGTAATTGAGCAAATAAAGGTTCTCTTCCTGTTTGGTCTGTTTGTGGTGTGAAATTGGGAATTCTTGGTCGTGAACTTTGCCTTTTTGGGCTTTTGTTTTGTGATTGTTCTTCTCACCTTGACCTTCCTCTGTTGTTTTCGGAATTTAGGCTTGTATGTGTTAGTAGTGTACATCAATTAATCGAGTAAGCTTGTTTTGAAGCTCCCTTTGCTCATTCAAAACCTTCTCTACCTTGTTGCTAATATTTCCTTCCTCGCCCATTTGATTGCATTCCTTTTTTCCTACTCTTCTTCTGCTATATGTTATTATTTCTCTGTTGTTCATCCAGTGATAGCAATTGTAATGTCCCCTTTTTCCTCAGTCCGGAACACTATAGTTTTTTCTACAATCCTTATAAGTTTTGTGCACTTGTGATGGTTTAAGCAATTGCTCTATGATAATTTAGTATTTCTAACAAGAAATAAGTTCAATTTCATAAACTGATTTATATGCAACTTGTATTATTGCAGATGAAAACAATGCTGATAATATATATAATGTTGTGATCTAATCGACGGTACAATAAATCGATATATTTTAATACATATACTGCTGTTCCAGATAAAAAATAATTATATGCAACAGATGATGTATCTCTCAACTAATTTGGTTGTCATCTCTGATAGTGAAATATAAATATATGCAACACTGTCCACTGGCTGTGTTTGGAATAGCAATATTTATATGCTCAATTGAATGTGGTACATACGAATATATGGGTTGTGTCTGATGTAACAATAGAAGTATGCTCTAGGATGCTGTTTCTGATTATAACTTTATCTTCTTGCACCAAACTATCGAAAGGCGATATTCTCTTAGCAGAGCAATCCTTAATGGATAAGAAAGGGTTATATAATTCTCCAATTTGATGGTTGAGAGAATGAGACGATCATCCTTATATACTTGTGATCAAAGATGAAGAGGTGCATTTGAACAAACATCTTCCTTAACCAATTTATAATCGGTTTGATTATTATTTTAATCAAACATATGTTTGATGATCTTGATTGATTAATATAATCATCAATAATTATTAACCAATCGATCATTATAGTATTCGGTTTACTAAGAGCCGATTAATATAATAATAATTGAATCAGTATTTTTTTATAAATGCATCAATGAAAGTTGTAATGTTGTGTTTGTGAAACACAATTAAGTATAAAATACTTGGCATGCTCGTATGAATATATGACTGCTAGCATAATGTATTGCAAGTGTAATTATGTAAAGAATGTAATGCATGTGGAATCATGAAATAATGGAGGACTTGAATGTTTCCTTGACAAATTGCAATTGGATGTGGTAGAATAGAATGTGATGTGTGCCAATGTAATGGATGGATGCGATATACTGAAAGGCAACTATGATAGATAGTTACATGATGATGGATGATCTCAGATGACCATCATGTCACCGATCCTACATATATGCAGTAAGATATGGAGCCATTCATAAGTGATCGTATTGGTCACTCGTAAATTGCATCAGAATCGTGCTGGATACATGGAGGGTTGATGGCATGGTGATTGTCTAAGGGCATCAATCACACAAGTAGTCACAAACCATAATATGGTTTGGTCTTATTTAACTTAGAAACACAAATTATGTACACAAGACAAGGTTTGCCATTCCTTGCCAACTTTATTTGAAAAAAACCACTTGTTAAGAATTTGGGGATATCACATAGAGGCTCTATTGAAGGAGCTTGTGTCTTGTGGAGCTCATTGCATTGTTGATTCAACTTTGCATATGGGAATGCTTGGAGGAGCCATTGATATACCCTGTGATGCATTTTCAGAATATGGAGTTTTCTTCTTTGTTGGGCAGAAGGCATGCATGATTGACATCTCTTACAATGAGTGGCATCTACATGGAGAAAGCAAGTTGCAGCTAAACATTGAGTTTCCAGATTGTCATGATTGGACAACAGCTGAATGGTGTGATTAGCATGATGGATGGGGAAAATGGCATCGGCATGTTTGACGTTTTGCATTAGTAGGATCATGATGAGTTGCTTCACAACTACAAGTATGGCGATGTTTATATCAGAGTAGAGCAGCGGAAACTTGTGGGAGATTTGTGCAACATTGAAGGACTCTTTCCACCTACACCTAGAAGAGTTAAGGAGTTAGTGCTCGCAATCATGATGTTGCACTCACAGAACCATTTTAAAGAGTTTTTAAGTTACAACCAACATTTCTTTATTCTCTGAATGTATTTGCTAAATCCCAATTAAAATCAATGGATGTCTTTTCAGTCGCAAGAGACCTTGAGAATGCTTGCTATCCTTTTCAGTCACAATAGACCCTGATAATGCTTGCTACCTTTCCGAAGATATCCAGAGGATTACATCTATCATGTATGTTATCTAATCTCATTACAAATAGTCCAGTCATCTATTATGGGAAGCCAATGTTATATGAAAAAGAGTGTATATGTGCTACCTTCAGCACCAATCTCCTTGAACCAAATATGTTACTATACTGGGACTAAATATAATTGCCAGCAATCGGCTTGTCATTAAGTTCAGTACAAAAGAAATAAAACTTTAGAGCATATGTTGCCCCTATCTCATCACGTCAATTATGCGGAAACTAGTTCCAAATGAGAATAAATGATACTGTAAATCAAAAGTTAGTAACATGCCAAAAAGTGCTTATATGCCAGGGTTTCAAAGAATGCTACCTTTATTCCATAGATCTATTTTCTGCTGCATTTTTACATATTTATGTAAATTCAAATATCCAAATTTATTAGTACTAGCAGCATATCTAGAGATAATCTCCCAAACTAAATATTGATATTAGTACTCATTTAATCCATTATTTGGAATACATTTAAAAACCCTTGGATTTTTTTACAATAAGCTTAAGAAAGACATCACATGGACTGCATAAACTTCAAAAGTAAGTTCAAAGAAAGACCTCATCAGGGCATACACCCTTTTTTCTCATATCACCATAAACACCGAGGGCAAAATCAAGGTCACCATTTTGGCTGCATGCACTGACAGCCATCGTATAAACCTCTGCAGTCCCCTTAATTCCATGCTCCTGAACCATTTTATAGACTTCCAGTGCACGATCAACCTGCATTAATAATCGCATTTCTCAGGAAAAATGTGAGGAAAGAATGAAATTTTAAAAGCTAAATGACCAAAAACATTACTTGGCCAGAGAGTGAGCAGGCATTAATTAATGCTCCAACTGTCACATGATCAGGATCTAATGGGTGTGGTTCAGCCCTCATCTCAGATAGTATATCAAATGCCCGATCAACAGCTCCAGCACGACCACATGTTGTGATAAGAGCATTGAATATGACACGATCAGGCTTCATTTTCTGAGACAACAAAGAGAACTAAAACAGCTAAAAGAACCTTGTTCTCACTAAACTTAGTTGACTTTGTAAAACATAATTGCATTACCTTTGATCTCATGATTCCATAGACACCAAATGCCTTGGCCACTTGTCCAGCTCTTGCACATCCATCAATCAAGGCACCATATGTGTAAATGCTAGGCTCTATTCCAGCACTAACCATTTCATGAAAAACCTGCAATGTATTAAATCCAAGCATCATTGTTCAGAATCTCAAATATGGCAAGAAAAAATTGTACCATGGCTGAAACCAGCTTTTGAAAAGGATTGGCTTACAATTTTTTGGGGGGCAAATAAGAATAACAATTCTGCAATAACAAATGTAATAACAGAAAGTGTAAAGAGAGAAATGGTTGCTCATACTCTGCAAAAAATAATTGATAAAAACTGTAAAGCAAATATTGCAAATAAAAACAGGCTTCGGGAAACTTCTAGTAAAGATCTAAAGACAATCGTCTCTTAAACACCAAACCATACGTTTCCTGATGTTACTAGTATTTAATCCATGTAAAACTGTTACTGAAACTAAAAGCAACCCTATAGTTAGAATAAAATACTGGAACAAAATGATATATTTAAGCTAAGAAACCAATGCGGGCTGGTAGAGGCCTGGTGCAGGAGCGGATGCCTGCAGATGCAGATCCGGAAGCAAATGCCCTGTGGGTGCCTGCCGGAAGCTCATCCCAGGCATCCGGATGCGTGTGGATGCCGCACGCATCCGGATGCCTGGGATGACGCATCCAGATGCCTGGGATGAGCTTCCGGCAGGCACCCACAGGGCATTTGCCTCCGGATCTGCATCTGCAGGCATCCACAGGAAGCATCCGCGGGCCCATGCCCAGAAAACAAAAATTTTAACTGAGTGAACTGTTGTCTACATACAATTTTCTGATTGTTTTCCCCTTGTGAATTTCTGTCTATTCCAGCGAGCCCTATGACTTCCACGCTTTTCCTTGCTACCACTCCTATCTACATCTGGCTATTTTTCTCTAGGTGTTGATGGTATATCCCCCCAACTTGGTTGCTGAAGTCTCCCAATATATACCGTCGGCTTGTGAGAGGAAAGTCGTGACTTTAGTCGCGAGTCTTGTATAGTTTATTTGCAATAATAATATATGATTATTTATTTTAATTTCATTTAGAATTATTATTAGTGTATATATTATTTATTATATGTTGTCAAGTATTATATTGATCAATGATAAACAATATATTATAATTTAAGTGTATAAATAATATTATGTATATATATATATATATATATATATATATAAATGCATCCGCATCCCCCAAAAAAAAATACGCATCCGCACCCGAATCGGCAACTTAGTATTTAGGTGAAATGATTGTATGTGTGGTGATTCCTACAACCACTAAGAAACAACTGCCAGCAGATATTGGAGTCTGGGTTGCAAGCAGCGAGATGTTATCCCAGTCCTCTGATGTGAATGGAGGTGAAAGGAAAGGATGGAGCCACACATTTTTCAAAGTTGTTACAAGTGGAGATAAGAGGGTTCCAGTGGATGCTTCTCCTTTGAGGGAAGAGGTACAGAACACTCCAATAACCAAAAATAAAGATAGGTGCTCCTCTCTTGGGAAGAAATGTTCTTCAGGACGGATGGTAAAGAAGCTGAGAAGAATATAAGGTGGAGTTGGGAAGTGATGTGGCTGAGGAAGCAAAGTCATATGAAGAGATGGGTCTGATTTTTTAGGCTCAACAATCTATGGCCAAAGTCTGCCAGAGCTGCTCACATGGGTATCAAATACATGGATCCTTATACTCTGAGAGAAGAGGCACAAAATCTCCAATAGCCAAAAAAAGAAGATAGGTGCTCCTCTCGGGGGCAGAAGGGTTCTTCAGGACAGCTAGTAAATAAGCTGGGAAGAATCCAAGTTGGAGTTGAGAAGTGATGTGGCTGAGGAAGCAAAGTATTACAAAGAGATGGGTCTGATCTTGTAGGCTCAACAATCTATGGCCAAGTCTGCTAGAGCTGCTCACATGGGTTTCAAACACATGGGAACTGTAGAGTTTGTGGTGATCCTTTTATGTGCTCAACTTCTTCAAAAACTCCATGGAACATTGTGTTAATCTCAAACCAAGGAAATGAATCCAAATACACTAATACCCCAAGGGTATAAGTGAATCATCTTCCTCACAATGATGCAACTAATAAAGTGAGAAAGGATAACAACATAATCACCAAAGAGTAGTATAGCAATCAAAACAGTGAGTAGCAAACAAGAGTATGCTGCCAAAGCATTTCCACAAGAGAATGCAACCCTCAATCACTCCAATTGTAACCTTGACAAACTTAGAGAAACAATGGAGTATCAAGAACGAACCAATAGTCTCATAGAACGATTTGATGACAATTATTAAAGAGTTTGACATAACATATCATGCATTTTCTTGAATGAAAATGTCAAAAATTACTTACCATTGTCAATAACAAAATTTGAAAAGACTCAACATTTGGCACAACAGTGATTTTTGGATGAAATCGTTCAACCAGCTAGTAGGGTTTTCATCCCTGAAACTAGATTCACCAAAGTTTTTCATACACACCAATACGTGGAGCATGGAGTGTGCACCCGAATGCACTTAAGGCGAGAAGCGCATGAATACACATTAGGCATAGAGCATACAAGTGAACACATAAAGCATGAAGCATACACATGAATTCACTTATGTCATAGAGCATACACGTGAATAGTAATACACGTAACACATAAAGCATGAATGTAATAACCACCCTTGTTTGTGCTTTTCTTTTTTTTGTTTCTTGAATGTGATTTTAATTGGTTTTTGCAATATAATGAATGACAATAATAGTGCAGATAAAGAGATAATAATGCAACACTTCTTCAGTTAAGAAAATTACTAATATTCAGAAATAACACAGCTGAAAATTCCAGATTTAAATTTTCATCTGCAAATACATTTTTTCTCAAAAATAAAAGCAACCCAGTTCATAAAAAATACACTACACATCTAAATCTATAAGAACCCCTAGTGGTTCTACTCTGTTAATTTACCAAGTTTCGAAAGTTTGGCATTTTATCAAACAGATGGCAAGTTTAACATTACAGCAAACAGTTTGCATGCACTGATCTGGTTACTTTGTCAAGCATGTATGCTAATTAAGAGTTTCAGTTTTGGCAATATGATATGATATATTTTGTTCGCATCACAATTATGCAATAAAGAACAGCAATGTATTTTCCAACTGAGCATAACAATTTACCGAAGTCTTAAAATAAAATACTAGCTTCAGACCTGACCTGTACATAAGTGCAGATATAAGACAATGCCACCCAGACCAGTAGCAACTTAATTCATGCACAAATGGTTGATTCTTACGCTCAGACTAACACTCTGGTATTCAGAACATACACAGCAGCAACAAGAGAGGACACAGCTGCTATACTTAGAGAAGAATCAACTCCGTTTCCAATTAACAATCTCAGAAAATGTGTAACCATGCTGAACAGGAATTTTGGTACATCCAATTTAAGGATTTGATGCCATTAATTTGAACTGACATGCCTCATGCTACTAATAAAGCACTCCGCAGAGATTTCAAGGGCTGCACAGGCACAAATGTCACCTCCGGTATGATTCACACCAAACAGATGGTGCCGTGCTAGCTCCTGTCTTATGCACCATTGAGTTCGACTGTGCTGTGATTTGAAGGCCACGTAGAGTGAAGAGTATGAATTGAGACAACTTGCACCAGAAAATACGTCTTTGTGCCTGCAAGAAAATGAACGGACTCCTTCCAGCCATAGTTACAAGACTCGGACTCGGCAAGCTGATTTTTTACTCGTACTCAAACTCGGCGTCTGGACTCAGCAAAAACTCGGCAAATTGTAAAACCCAAGAAATTCAAAGATTTTAAGGATTTAAAACTTTTTCATGCATCATTTAATCAATTAACATCAAAGACACTAATTGAGATAAATAGAAGCTACTTTGCACACACACACACAAGTTTACATTGATCACATAAGTATAAATGCGAATTTTTGAAGGAAATAAGTTAACCTAAATAACACATTAGAAATATAAATAGTGTCACTGTCAAATGTCTACAATATTCATGGAATATGAAATCCATGGAATCAAAAGTTCAAAACATATATCAAAATAAAAGCTAGAGCCTAGAAGACTAAGGCTCAGAGTAGCCTATGTCAGTGACCAATCGACCCCGTAACCTTCCTACGTGTACGCCTAAGATAGGTCATGGAAGATTCTGCATCCATCTTCTCTCCGTGTCTGAGGCTCAGCCTTAGTGGCATGCACATCCTCATCCTCATCATCCTCAAAACCCTCACTCTCAGCCTCAAGGTCCTCCACTGGGTTTCCTCGGGCTCTAGCCTCCTCCTCTGCCATCGCTACAGCCTCTGCCTCTCGATTCACCTGATCAACCCATTCCAATTCTTCATCACTGAAGACAGGATCATCAATCTCAGTGTTCCACTCTGGTTGTGGATCAACCTCCTCTAAAATGATAGGAGATGTGTCAGTGCCCAAGATCTGTTTGTGACGGAGGCAAAGGTTGTAATGAACAAACACAAGATCATTCACCCTTTTCACTGCCAACTTGTTGCGCTTCTTCGAGTGTATATGCTCGAACATACTCCAATTGCGCTCACATCCTGAAGCACTACATGGTTGGCTCAAGATATGAACTGCAATCCTCTATAGATTTGGCACCTAAGTACCAAACATCTCCCACCATGCATCTCAAACAAGAAAATTTAAAAATCAATTCTATAACTTTGACTTTATCAATGTAAAATGGTAATAGAATTAGAAATTAGAATCATAGATTTTTACTTGGCATTAGTAGTGTCCGATTTTTCTTGGATAAGTCTCGTGAGAATAAGTCTCTTGTGAATTCCTATACATTTCTATCTTATGGACTACACTTGCTCCAACTATTGAATTAGGTGACATTCTCTCTACAACATCATAGAGCCCACTCCACACCTCATCATCGGCCTTGAAACTTGGGCTAAATTGGAATGTCGGATTAAGGTAGTGGCCAGGCATGTATAGGCCTATGAAGTAGATTGTGCTATCATCGATCAATGACATCCCATATGGGACCATATTTAGCCCGATTCCCTGCATACAAAGATCTAATGGCCTCTTTCACCCTATCCATGCCCTCATAAATGTATCCAATTGCGGGCTTCTCTCCATCAGCAATTCATAGGGGAACAATAAGAGGCTCTATGAACTTCAATCATTGTGAAATTTGAAACATTAAGCTTTCAGTTTTAAGTTTTACTTTTAAAAATTAACAATGAACATAAACAAGTGTGAACAAAAATGATGAAATGAAATGGAAATGAGGACAAAAACGAAAATTACCTGCACAATCTCCTTAGCCAGTTTCCAAAAGCCACTCTCGTCAAAAACCCGATCAGTCGTCTAAATCCATGCATTGCTCTTTGCATTTGATGATGTGGTCCACTCTCACTTACAAACATGTGTTTCAAACCGGCCTTGGGCTGAAGCAAAGATTGCAACGCGATAAAATTTGTTGCAAATCAGGTGACCCTTGGACAAGTGAATTCTTTTTTATTTGTGAAATTCCTCATAAGGTTGAGGACCCAAGTATGATTATTTATGAATTTACAAATACTCCTTCCGTGCTCTACACATGTTTTTATCCAAGGAAGTTTGCCAAGATCCTCCAACATGAGGTAAATGGAATGAGCAGCAAAAGGGGTTCAAAACAAGTGGGGGTGCCTCTCCATAAGAAGTTTACCTGCAGCAACATAATTTTCTGCATTATCCATGACTATCTATACCACATTATCCTCGCCCACCTCCTTCAACACTTCCTCAAATACCTCACAATGATACTCAGCATTTTTTGTTTTCCCTGAAGCATCAATTGATTTCAAAAATACTGTGGCACCTGAGAAAAAAAAAGCAATTAAGTACAATCAAAATTTAAAAACTTAATCACTAAATCAATAGTTTACAACTAGTAAGTACAAGTTCTACAATTACCTGATGAGGAGACAAGAAAATTCAGCAGTGTTCTACTTCTTCTGTTGGTCAACCTGTAAAGAGCCTGCCTGGCTCTATCCCGGATTTAACTTGCAAAATTCTAATTTGTTTTGAATTTGCAATATGATATAAATTTTTAACTCAGTTTGCCAGGTAAAATAATGATTTCACCAATATTCTTTAACCAACCAATTACATTGTAATGCAGACAACCAAGCATTCTATTTAATTCAAAATTCGAAATCCCAATTACAACATATCAGCACTACTCTCAATATTCTGATTAAAAAGCAAATCGAAAACCATTACACTGAGATGAAACACTAACATTCAATGCAAGGAATTTATTTATAAATTAACCTACTTTCTCTTTGACTTCTCCTGTATGCAGGTTGCGGCTGATGTAGGAGAATTGGTGGCCGCTACAAACCATGACTCCAAGGCTGCAAAGAGCTAACCGCAGCTTAAGGGAAAGACGTCTGCAAGCCCCAACATAATTTGCACAATTCTGAACCAAAAATTCGAACTCTTCTTCCCATGACGTTATGCAATCAGCAATCTAATCTTGCACAATTTGTTGGCAGTGAATCCAACTCAAAGTGCTAATGCTGGTGCGAATTCACAATTCGACAGCAAAAAAACCCCAAACCCTCAACTCAAGGCTGGAACAATTTCAAAAGTCTCCAAATGTTTTAAAAGAAATGACCAAAGGTAAAGAATGAAGAATTCCCCATTCCTTGATAATGAAACATGTCTTCTTGAGAAAGGCTCGAATTCTTCCAGCTTCAACAATACTCCTCACATAACTTAAAACTTCCTCCTTTAAACTTTGGAAGTTTGAATATTACAATATATCTTCAATTATAATGTCCAAACATACATTAAACAAAGCATCATTAAATTTTTAATGATTTGACTTTAATATAAGCCTCATAATATAATTAATTAAGTGAACTTAATTAATTAATAAAATAATCAACCCAAGCCAATCCAAAAGCTCTGCTCTGTCAAGACAACTGTTCGGACACCCTGCCACAAATAGACACTGCCAGAAATAGACTTTCTAAAATTAGTACGTCCCTCAAACTGGAAACTCTGCAAATGAATCCACAATTCCGCTGATACCAATGCACAGGCGCCCTGCTATAAATAACAATCATGACGATCAGCCAAAATAAACTCTTACTATAAATAGTAAGTCTGTCAATCTAACCCAAACGAAGAGCAATCCTGGCATCACCGACCTCCAAAGTGGAAACTGACCACTGGCTTTGCCACACGACCCCCTCCAACATCCCAATTAGCCTACAAGGGTCACAGAAATAAGCTAATCCCATGTGCCTAAAAAAGGGGACATTACAGTCCTCCCTCCCTGAAATTGCTTGGCCCCAAGCAATCTCAAAAAACAAAACACAGAAGTCCACATGGATCCCAAGGATAGAATGGAGTAATGTCCCTGTGATCATCTGCAAACTCCTGTGATGAAATCACCATCCACTGAGCCAACCGAAACACACTGTCACCATACCAACCATAGTGACCCACACAATCCGCAGTGCCAAACCTGTCACTACCTGGAATGCAGTAGAGATGAAACCCACAACCATCCTCAACAAGTAAAAATGGATATCCAAAACCATCTAACAAACCAGAGCTCCCTGCACACCCTGCCAATCTGCCCTGAGTACTCCCGTAATCCAGATATCCATCCACTATAAAACCATCCTAGATGTACTGACCCTGCAAGTCACCTCCTGCTAACTTGCAATAACGAACCCCATCAACTGCAGATGGAGAAAACCCATCCCAATAAGGATGATACAACTCTAGAGCCAACCCACACCGACGTGCAAACAAGTCCTCAATTGGTGGGTCAAAAGAGAAGTGATGAGCGCTCTTCACTGTGTGATCATGGTGAAATGCTCCAATTCCCGTCAGAGGCTCATCAAAAACCAACTGAGAATCAAGAGAGGGCTCCAATCTCAGACTCCCAACAACTGGTTGGGTAGGGTCCCAATGTAATGTCCCCTCTCGGAATAGGATTTAATAATAAATAATATAAATAAACAAATAAATTATAATATAACTTATTATTAAATTAATTATATTGTTAATATAATAATAAATAATATAAATAAACAAATAAATTATAATATAACTTATTATTAAATTAATTATATTATTAATATAATAATGAAAATATTATATATATAATATAATATTATTATATAATCTAT
>MU224522.1:2621129-2632835 GCA_018584345.1 Thuja plicata | reverse complement strand
CGTTTCCAATAGTCGTTGCCATTGCATTAATAAGAAGGAAGTAGATATTATAATAAGCGTACTACTCAAACTCATTTGTGGCCAATTAAAATAATAGGTACAAGTTTTAGATAGAAAGAAGTCTTTTAAAATTGAATTTAAAGAAATCGGTCCCAAACACCATAAGATTGGACAAGGGACATTACACCCAAGTAACCCGCTCAGCAAACCCAACCACAAAATCCCGATGAGGAAGCATGGTAGTCAAGGTATCTACAATCTTCCCCACTAACAATTGAATACCGCGAGAACCCCGGATAAGTGTACCCTCAGAAGACCTAAAGGGTCCCTCCCGCAAAACTGGACTCTCAAGCAAGTACTCCATAAATGATTCCGTGTAGTAGAAATTATAAGAAGCAGCATCAACCTGATCCCCTGCAATCCACAACTGATCCCTCGGAAACTGTGGCACTACCAACTGCCTATCATGATCAGCTGTATGAGACGAAGGAATAGATTTGCTTCCGATAGAAGGAAACAAATCATCATGAGAACTAGTCGCCAAACCGGATGATACCATGTCCCTATCCTGTGAATCAAAGAGAGTAGTGTTAAAAACTGGCACACAACCCTCTAACAAATCCACTCCTGCTACCTCAGGATTACCAACAACCTGCTTTGTATCATATGTCATCGTGCTAACAATTGGAGAACCTGATACCCCAAATCTATCTCTGTTGTCCTCCACTAAAGCACACACCTCAACTGTATCTACTGCATCTATCTCAAAAATGGATGTAACCATGTCCCCAACACATCATCACTGCTAACTGTGGAAGTTGACTCAGCACCAACCGCTACTATATGCAACTGAACTGGATCTATGGCTGGCAAAGACTGAATATGCTCCAACTCCACAGTCACCTCTCCCAACTACACCTGCGACTCCTGAAGAGCCAACTGAGTGCCCTCTAAAGCCTCAAAAGTTGTTGTAATCTCCTAAGTAAGCTCGCTCACCTCCTCCTCTCTATCCATCAGAGCCTCATATGTCATACTCCCCCACTCAACTAGGTGATCTCGGTCGGCTACCAACTGTAAATAGTTCTGTCTCAAAATCCTGACAGCCTCCCGCAAGGAATGAATCTCTATCAGGGAAAGGTAACCACCACCATGCTCATCTGCCATAGGAGCACCCCAACCATAAACAACCAACAACTGACAAGTGGCTTCGAAATGCTCGAGAGTAGAAGTAACATCTCTCTCACTGACTCTCAACTGGCTAGTCACATGATGACTCTGCACAATGGGTCTCCTATGCACAATCTCGACTGCACTGTCCACACTATGGAAGAAAGTTGTATCCAACAAACTCCCCTCAAGATCACCGAATCTCTGTGTACTGTCATCCGAGCACACATCTACAAACTGAGTACTGACATCGGACTCATCCTCATCTACCCCCGAAGAAGCTGTTGCCAAATCTAACTCATCACAATCCTCAGCTACCTCGTCCTCTGTAACCACATGACCATCCAGATCCTGGGATCCATCCTCACTCACTAACAACTCAGAGTCCTTCCCCAAGGTCTGATAAATCAAACATGACTCGCTACAAATAGAGTCATCCTCATGTGTCACTGAAGGAATGGAAGCTCTGGCTAAAATGAACTCCTGTCACTCATATGCTTCCCCATCCTCATCTATGAGTCCCTACAGAAAAGGATCCTGGAACCCACCACCATCGAATGACAATGTTGAGTCAATACCCAATGTCGGATAGAAATCCAAACACACTGCAGCCCACATCATCCTCACACTCAACATCAAAGGTATCTGCGATGCTAGTATCAACATCCTCTATCTGAGACCCCTCAGCTATCTCTGGCTGCATACATGACTCAATGTCCTCTCGTGAATCCTCTACACTGTGGCATGAACCTATGTCACCTGACTCATCTGTACCACTCCACTCCTGAGTGTCATCACTGGGTGACTCCATGCTCACATCCTCAGTATAGGAAAAGACTGCAGTCTCCTATACTGACTCCACACTGTGACAACCGTCATAAACATCCGAACTGTCAGAGCTCGAATAATCCTCGCAGTCCTCAAAAATAACACCATCATCCATGGTGTCATAATCCCTAGTGGTATCTACAACATCCTCCACTCCCACACCATCCATGGCATCAACAACAGGCTCAAATATAAGTCTGGTGTCCCAAAAATCAGACCCTGTATCGTTGATACTGCTACCAACTGACGCAAGACTGCCATCAATGGCAGTAGACATGTCAAGAACATCTCCCCCAAAATCAACAGCTGCTGAAAACTCATCGTGGAGATCTCTAGATGTCTCACCTGTATAATACTCACGTCTCTCCTCATATCTTCTCCGAGAAGAGGACCTACTGAACAAAGAATCCAAATAATCTATTGTCCTATCGACAGTTGCCGAATTTAAAAGTGGCGCATTTAATCTTTCCAGTGTTTGCCTTCGTTTCTCCATATCCTTAACTAAGGCATTTGTTTGTTTTCTTAATTCAGCCAAACTGTCTAACTGGTTTCTATAAGTACTAGATTTCCTGTATCTGTCCATGCCTGCAAAAAAAAACCAAAGTGCTAATCACTCGAGTCAAACAATCAAGCCCAATAAATATCACCCCCACAGGATAGCAAGAAAACTGCTCTAATACCACTATAAGGAGCCTGCCTGGCTCTATCCCAGATTTAACTTGCAAAATTCTAATTTGTTTTGAATTTGCAATATGATATAAATTTTTAACACAGTTTGCCAGGTAAAATAATGATTTCACCAATATTCTTTAACCAACCAATTACATTGTAATGCAGACAACCAAGCATTATATTTAATTCAAAACTCGAAATCCCAATTACAACATATTAGCACTACTCTCAATATCCTGATTAAAAAGCAAATCGAAAACCATTACACTGAGATATAACACTAACATTCAATGCAAGGAATTTATTTATAAATTAACCTACTTTCTCTTTGACTTCTCCTGTATGCAGGCTGCGGCTAATGTAGGAGAATTGGTGGCAGCTACAAACCATGACTCCAAGGTTGTAAAGAGCTAACAGCAGCTTAAGGGAAAGACGTCTACAAGCCCCAACATAATTCGCACAATTTTGAACCAAGAATTCGAACTCTTCTTCCCATGATGTTATGCAATCAGCAATCTAATCTTGCACAATTCGTTGGCAGTGAATCCAACTCAAAGTGCTAATGCTGGTGCGAATTCACAATTTGACAACAAAAAAAACCCAAACTCTCAACTCAAGGCTGGAACAATTTCGAAAGTCTCCCAATTTTTTAAAAGAAATGACCGAAGGTAAAGAATGAAGAATTCCCCATTCCTTAATAATGAAACATGTCTTCTTGAGGAAGGCTCGAATTCTTCCAACTTCAACAATATTCCTCACATAACTTAAAACTCACTCCTTCAAACTTTGGAAGTTTGAATATTACAATATATCTTCAATTATAATGTCCAAACATACATTAAATAAAGCATCATTAAAGTTTTAATAGTTTGACTTTAATATAAGCCTCATAATATAAAATAATCAACCCAAGCCAATCCAAAAGCTCTGCTCTGTCAAGACAACTGTTCGGACACCCTGCCACAAATAGACACGCCAAAGATAGACTTACTAAAATTAGTAAGTCCCTCAAACTGGAAACTCTACAAATGAATCCACAATTCCATTGATACCAATGCACAGGCGCCCTGCTATAAATAACAATCATGACGATCACCCAAAATAAACTCTTAATATAAATAGTAAGTCTGTCAATCTGACCCAAACGAAGAGCAATCCTGACATCACAGACCTCCACATGGAAACTGACCTCTGGCTCTGCCACACGACCCCCTCCAACATCCCAATTAGCCTACAAGGGTCACAGAAATAAGCTAATCCCATGTGCCTAAAAACGGGGATATTACACCAACCATCAGTCAAGATGGTGCAACCCTTCCTCCTCCATACCTCACTGTACTTGTCAATTGCAACTTTGACATCAGCCACCTTTCGGGTCAAAATAGGACCTTTAGCTCCTCATCATTAGGGGCTTTGAACCCCGGACCACAAATAGTAACAGCATCTATTGCAATTTGCCAATAAGGAGACCTAAAACAAATTAAGTAAACATAATAAGTATACTATTAAGTTTTACTTTCAACTTTAAAAATTAATATAATCAATGTGGCATACTCTTGAGTCCTTAAAGCAAAAAAATCAAGACATAGAAAGTAAAATAATAACAAATACTTTGCTGCATTAAATGGAAGGTTGTTGTAGCACCAAAAATCTCCAAGTGTCATTTTCGCAGCCTCATGCTTCTCCTTATTCCAATCCATGCTCTCAAGCAATAGTTGGGCACCCGAAGTCGTGGGTGGAACAAAAATGAAATCTAAAGTGGATTTCTTCTTACGAATCCGAGGCCCAATGGTCACACTCGAAGCACCACTACTAGATGGAGGTAATGGAGAATGAAGATTGGAAGAGGCCTCTTCACCAAAGTTTGTCATTTCTTCCATATGCTTCTTTTTTAATTATTTTTCTCTTCATATTCCTCTAAATGAGCTTGCATTTCACGTATAACATCTTGGGGTGCTCCTTTGCATGGTTTAGCATAATGCACTGATATATGTTCAAGGTGATATTTCAATCGGTTAATACCTCACCCACTATATTTAACAACACAATGCCAACATATAACTACTTTTTTTGGTTTGGGGATGGCATGTTTCCATGCCTTATCCCTTTGGACTCTAGCAAGGTCTGCATTTGGGTTAAACGGAGGCCTAGATTTACTCCTAGGCTCAGACATTATGTTGTTGCTGCAATATATCATAAATTAAAAAAATAAGCATCTATAATAAAGAAAATCAAACACTAGGGCTTCTTACTTTTCAAGTTTTTCATCAACATAAAATGAAACAAAACTAAAACAAATGTAAACAAAATGGAAATATGAATGTAAAAAATTTAGAAAACAACACAAAAAATGTAACTCGCCTCTTCAAATTTGCTCTAAAAATGAAGAAATGCACTTCAAATTTGTAGTGGCCTCCTCCAAATGCTTCTTTTAGCTCCTCTCAATGTGTGAATGCAAGTTACAAACTTGCACAAACAACCAGCAATTAATATATGAGAGCCAATTGATCTGGTGATCTATTTTCCAAAACCCCAATATTCTTCTCTCAAGCCTTTTTTCTCTCTTCTTTGTGTTTGCAAATGAAGGAATGGCCTTTTTAAGTCTTAGAGAAGGCAATAAAGGAAAAAAAAAGTCAAACAAATCTTTTGAAAAATGTTTTTTTGCCTTTGTCTTTGGCTGCCGCGACAAAGTCCAAGCCACGGGACTCGGCTGGACTCAGTCGAGGTCGGATCTGAGTCCAAAGGCAAAAAGACTTTGGAGCCTTGGCTCAGCTCGAGACTCGCCTAGTCTCACCAGGACTCGCAGAGTCTTGTATCTATGCTTCCAGCCAATAGAAGTGTTGCTTTCTAGAATATTTCGTCCAGGACTTTATACTTTCCAAAGTATTGATGGAGAAATATTTAATCCCAACTATAGACTTCATTCACGGCAATGAGTATCAAATAATTTTATCGTCTCAAACATATTGCCTAGTGAAATACCAAAATTTATGTCCACTAAACCTAAGAAGATAGGAGCCCTGTAATAATATTTATCAACGTATTTAATATACATTTCTCGCTTCTTCTGGCATCGTATTAATCTTCTGCAAGCCGATTTATTCTTGAACTCCACTCGCTATTCAATTGAATCAAAGCTTCACGCATATCCTCTACAAAGCTCTGGAGAGATATTTAAATCCTTTGACTTACAAAGTGGAAAAATCCATTAGCCAAACGGCTAAATTTCTAAAGTAACAATATGATTCCTCGGAAGTTAAGCCGTCCAATTACATCAAATATTCATCATTAATATTAAACTTTAGGCAAATATTAAATATTCAGAATAATCAATCTTTATTTTCTTAGTCAAGGGATTTCAAACAACAATCAAATTTTAAATCCTTTACATATTTATTTCTAAAGCAATCACAATGAACCTTACAAATTGTCTTCAAATGAAGATTTCTTAAAATTTGCAACTAAGCCCAAATGTAGATTCCATCGCGAACCCACCTTTTTGAAGAACCAGGTTTCCATCCAGCGCTTCCCTCAAATTCTTGAAGGTGTCGTCTCTAGAAATCTCAGATAATGCAAAGCATCGGATCAAAATTCACCAAAGATCAATATACTATCTGAACATGTTCTAAATAAACCTCTCCTTGTACTTTTATAGCGATCTCTAGAAAACTCTTGCTTTTCTCACTCCTTGACCTTAGGTATTTTTTTTCACTTTTAAATAATAAAATGACTTCTCTTTACTAAATAATTCTCTATTGACATAAAGTCACTTTGACTGCTTAATTAAACAATTAAATTTAGTCGTCATTAAATTTGATATAATTTGACAACTTAAAATTTACTTATTTAATTGATTTCTAATGTCTCCTAAAATTTAGGAGGGATTCCTACTTTTTAGGGATTTACTAGGAGTTTGCCAGAACACATCACAGGACCTTCGAGATCAGTTAGGAGACTTCAGTTGCAATTCCTATTTTTTAGGGGAGATTGTTAATTAGCCTTTAGCATTCAAACATCATCTGTGGACTGGTGGCATCAGTCAGAATTCAGTTTGGAGTCTGCATGAGTTTATGAATAAACTGGGAATAATTAAATTATTGCCTATAGTTTGGGTTAGATAAATAAATATTAAACTGATTAAATTAAATCACTTTATATTATATTAAAATAAAATAAAAGTGGCCCCATGGCACACATTCCTAGGTGAATAAAGTCATAAGTTATTAATAAAATAGCGGTCATTTATTTTATAAGAATAAGTCCCTCATGGGTCAATGACTTAAGGTAATTATGAATTTTAATAAAATTCATGAAATTTAATTGAAAGAAGCCCTAAGAAGTTTGAACTTCTTTGGAGGGAAAGGCAAATGAAATAAAAGAACATTTTGGGCAGCCATTTGGGATATTCAGGTTATCATTTTCTACTTGTGCATTTGGAGGTGGAGCTCTGAAAAGGGTTTCCACAGCAGTGGGTCTTCCAGGAACGAAAACTCTTGGAGGAATTGAGAGTTGGACGAAATCCCAGCACTCCTGATGACAGGAATTACCATAGATCACTCTTGGAATCACAATGGCATCAATATTTGGGAGAGTTTTCTCGGATCAGATTTGGAAGGGCAGATATTACTTATCAAATTTGCAAATCGGTGATTGGGAGGTGGACTAATCTCATTCTAAGTAATTCGCCCCAGCCATACAGCTTTAGGCAATATCCAAAACCCTTCTGAGCTTGGCGTTGAGCAAGAAATAGCAGATGAGTATAAAAATTTGGAGTTACATGAGGGGATTAGCAAACAGCAATGCAGAGAACTAAAATTCATTGAATTGCAAGATGGAAACCAATCCATTTTCAGCCGTACAGCCTCAGCATTAACTTCAACTTTCTCCTAGCTGGATGTGCGTTTTGGATAGTAGAAATTGTGATGTTCCCCATATTATTAAATAAATTAATTAATAATTTTTGTATGTTTGGCCCCGACATTAATTTTATTATCTCTCGGGCCCTTTTATTTTTATTTGTTTAGCGTGTTGACCATGTCGGCATCATTTGTAATATTTCGGGATGTTTCCCCGAAGACATATATAAGGCCGAGTCTGTTGTACTTGTAGGTATGCGAACTTTGATATTTTATTTGCTATTGCGAATTCCAATTGGAATTCTATTGTATGTCATTTCGAAGGTGGAAGACCCTCCCTATTTGGTACTTGTTGTTTTGGTGGGAGTAACTCCTCACCCTATTCTGCCTTTGTTCCGAAGTCATTGTAATCTGAAGTACTATCATTAATTACAGCTTCCAATTACCTTTGCGAATATCAACTTGTGTTTTGGTGCATCATTGTTCTGTATGTCGGTTTAATATTTGCATCTGACTAATATTGCTTCGAGTAAATCCGGCATCCATCCACATAACCGAAGGGAGGCCCATCCAGACCGTATGGCCTCTAACCATTGCGCAGAGTAGAAGACCGTGACCGTACGGTCATCAACATAGCCTACCGTACAAACTATCATCCTTTTGTCAGCATCACTACACCATATGACCTCATTAATATCATGTACGGCAAGAACAGTTATCGTACGACAGTTTGCATACATTCACTGTTCGGCAAAACACTTTCGTATGACACTCCAAGTCTCTTCACTGTACGATTGATAACACCACCGGCTATACTAGTTCCCTCACTGTACAGCGTCAGGTGTACGGTCATCACCAAGCCTACTGTACAACTGGTACAACAATCAATTTTGTACGCCTCTAAAGGATCCGTACGCACATTTATGGACCGTACACCAAACTTGGAAAGGCCATCACTTGTGTTGTGTGTAGGGTTGGAAACATTACAGTGGTATCAAAGCCAGTGATTCTGCCAGCCTGTCGGGGTCATGGATGCATAACACGCTCAAAGTTTACACCAGAAGGAGATATTGTTTTGTTGACAGAATGGGGGAAACCACAGAATCCCGCCGCAGAAGTCATGGCGCTATTAAGGGAGCTAACCAGAAGCCAGGCGTAGCTCAATGAAACCATGATCAGAGGGCAAGAACAACAACGGCTCATGAAGGAGATGTAGAGGTTGGCGGAAGGAAAGACGGACGAAGAACAAAATGGGCACGGCGATAATTTTGTCACAGGGAGAGCAAACCCCCATTCACGCTCTCGACCATCGACGTCAACATTCCCACCAAGAACTGAAACACCTCGAAGAGAGCGAGAGCCCACCTTCCACAAAATGTAAGAGCAACTAATGCAAGACTGGAAGAACACGAATCTCGAAGGAGACATATCCTTCAGAGATTATGTGGATCTACGAATGAGATATCCAGGCGGCAACGATCATGGCTATTATAACAATCACCTAAAATGGAAGTAGGCAAGGTGAACCTATCATCCTTTGACGGATCGGGACCAACATCCACACGGGCATGGGTACAGAAGGTAGACACATATTTCCAGCTTAACCCATTGCCAGAGGATGAAGCAATCAAATTTGCGGCACTTCACCTAGAGGGAATCGCTAACGAATGGTGGCATCATGGAATGGTTACCCTCGGCCACGATCAAATAACCACCTATGCTGAGTTCACACAGAGACTGATAGACTGCTTTGACGAGAAAGATCCAAAACTTAATTGTAAGGAGTTGGCGCAGTTGAAGCAATCAAGATCAATTGATAATTACATTGCAGACTTCCAGAGACTATTTGTGCTAGTGACAGATATCTCAGAGAGACGATTGGTTATGTTGTTCACAGATGGGTTGATGGAACCTCTGAAAGGTTGGGAAAAAGGATTCAACCCCATCGCGCTCACGGAAACAATTAAGAAGGCACGTGACATGGAAACATCTTCTTCCTCCAAAAGTTATTCACACTCCAAGCCACAGAGGACAACAAACTCCCACCAAAGAAGCCATCATTGGATGAGGTCACCAGACAGGAGCTCAGGAGGAGAAAACTTTGTTTTGACTATAAGGAGCCGTGGGGGCCAGGGCACCAATGCTTGGGCAAAGGAACCTGAAACCGAAGGTGGTGGACAACAAGCTTCTAAGAAGTTGACATAAACCGCACGGAGAGGATTGCCACACTGGTACGGAGAGGTGTCATCACAACACTTATTGGTACCCCGAGGTGCACTGTATTCCAGGTACGGGGTACACTCCAGGGGCAGCAAGTTGTGATCATGCTCGACAGGGGGGCCACACTCAACTTCATCAACTCGTCGCTTTTGAACTGAAGGGGTTTGCATATGGAGGCACACCAAGGGTTCGAAGTCAAGGTGGCAGGAGGAAACCTCTTGTCATGTACCCATCTAGTCCCGCAACTGAGCATTACCATGGGGAACCACACGGTAGCTGATGCCTTCTTTGTAGTAGATCTGGATGACATGGAGGTCATACTGAGCATTCAGTGGATAGAGACTCTTGACAAGTGCACAGACTTTCAAAAGGATGGAGTTCTCCTTCGAAGTGGATGGAAAAAAGGTAGTTCTGAGGGGAATGTCGAATGACGGCCTAAAGGAAATCTCGGTACGACGGAGGGAGGCAACCTTTAGACATGATGATGTAATCTGGGTGGCACACTGCTTGGTATCAAGAGAACCCTTGAGGAGTCAACAAGCATACTATCATGATGACGAGCTTCAAGCAGTGTTGGACAAACATAATTTGGTTTTCGCCGACATTCCACCTGGTATCCCTCCACACAGAGACTTTGAGCACACCATCGAGTTGGAGGAATGAGCCAAGCCTGTCATTACCACACCCTACTACCATCCTAAAATGTTTAAGGATGAGATAGAGAAGACAATCCAGGAACTCCTCGGCAAAGGATGGATCTGACCCAACTCGAGTCACTTCGTGTCGTCGGTAGTGCTAGTAAATAGTGCTAGTAAAGAAGGATGGATCCCTCCAAATGTGTATGGACTACCATGCGCTGAAACAAGAAGACCATCAAAAATAGGTACCCCATCCCCAGGATCGACGAGCTATTGGATGAGTTACACGGCGCAGTCTATTTCTCCAAAATAGATCTTCGCTCCGGTTACCATCAGATTCGCACGAGGGAGCAAGATGTGGAGAAGACAGCTTTTCGTTGCCATTACGGACACTATGAGTTTTTGGTCATGTCGTTTGGTTTGACCAATGCTTTGACTACCTTCTAGTCATGCATGAATCACAACTTCAACAAGTAACTATGCAAGTTCTTGTTAATGTTTTTCAATGACATACTCATTTACAGTAAGACGTGGGAGGAGCATCTAAGGCATTTGGACGAAGTGCTGAAATCACTATTTGCCAAAAGGTCCAAATGTGAATTTGGAATGATGGAGATATTGTATCTGGTGTACATCATCACTGCTCGAGGGGTTCAGGTACACCAGGAGAAGATTTAAGCCATTTTGGACTAGTCGCCTCCCAAGACTCGGATCTGTGTGGATTCTTTGAGTTGTGCAGTTATTATAGAAGGTTTGTGAAGGGATTCTCACAGCTCAGTGCACCATTGACGGAATCTAACGAAGAAGGGATCTTTCCAGTGGAATTGTAATGTCCCCACTTTAGCAGTTGACCAAGTGTGTGTGCGTTAGCCTAGTTCTACATGGTCCCGAGGGCTAACGAAGGGTTTAAAGGGATCCTAGAGTGTTTAGGCCAAAACGGACTTGATTTACTCAGTTTCAGGCATACTTACTATTTTTAGTAAGTCAACAAGACACAGCGGAGGCCAGTTTTAGTGATTGGATTTGATACTCCTCGGCGAGAGCTTTCCGACGAGCTATTACTCGCGCTATTTGGAGTTTGTTTGCTAATATATTTTAATGCCTAAAATGTTATTAAAGTAACATTTAATTTAATTGATCATCAGCATAACTACAGTCAGTATTAGATTTCCATGAGCGGGAGAGGAGGAGATCAGGAGGCTGGAGGGAATTCGAATTCCCCTATGGGCGGGAAACCTGCGGGCGGAGGAGTGCAGTCGATACTAGGAGATGGTAGCAGGAGCTTCAAGGTAGGAGAAAAGGAAGGGGAAGGAGAAAAAGACCCT
>MU224522.1:2570148-2606565 GCA_018584345.1 Thuja plicata | reverse complement strand
CTAATATATTTTAATGCCTGAAATGTTATTAAAGTAACATTTAATTTAATTGTAAAATATTAAAGTGTTACTTTAATATTTATTTTATGGGGATGGGTACCTAAGGGAGACATAAGTGAATATTTTAGTATGTTTTATATTGCACATCTTTTATCCCACATTGCTCATGTGAGTTGAGTCAACCCTTGGAAAAAGAATAAAAGGGAGCATTTGTGGCTTCATTCAGCAAGTTGAATATGAGAAGAAATTGATGTGTGAGTTACAGATCCGTTCTTGGCATTAGAGGACGTCTTTCCTCTCTTGTGACATTCTAGACGTTATTCCCTTGGGGTTTGGCCTTTGGAATCCAATGCTATCAGCTTCATTAATAGGCAGATTGGGTGCATCTCCAGCTATAGGCAGATTTGGTGTTTGCTCATACCTTCTTCGCTTCTTGTCCAATGCTTATACCATTATGAAGGGATGATTTTATGAATGTATTGGACTGATAAAAGACATTAATACTGTAGCAGCACTGTAGTGTAGCACTGTTCACATTACTGTAGCGCAGCACTATTCACGCCACTGTAGCGCGGCACTATTCATGTTACTGTAGCAGCAAGATGGGAAGTCATCATTGGAACATTATGTCAAAAAATGCTGGAATATTTAGTGAGTTGAAAAATCTGTTATGTATCTGATTTTATTAATTCTGAAAATAATATCATAACAGCAGTAATTCAATCTCCATGTTGCATATTATTGTAATTTCCTTCTAGTTCTTGTTATGTGTTTCAAATCTATGCAAAGACATAAAAACAAACAAACATTTCATTTCCAAAGCCATAAGGGGTTTAAACATTAAACGGAGAAATAAGGAGTTGGATGCAAACTGTTTGACTAAATTCCTATCAGCAGTTGGTTTAGTTTTTGGGAATTCTAGGGTGCCCATTACAAGAATGAACAGGCGCAACACACTTTCGACAAGATGAAGGAAGTCATGAGTGCTTGTCCGGTTCTAGCACTACCAAACTTCACTCGGCCCTTTATCTTGTAGTGCAACGCATCCGAAGAAGGCATTAGGGCGGTGTTGATGCAGGACCATCACCCCATTGCATTCGAGAGTTGGAAGCTCTCGGGAGCAGAGCAACTGTATTCCATCTACGACAAGGAGATGCTCGCTAGCATGCACGCACTAACAAAGTTTTGGCAATACTTGGTCAGAGCTAAGTTTGTCATGCGTACAGACCACAACAGCCTGAGATATTTCCTAGAGCAGAGGGATTTGAACGAAAGGCAACAGAAGTGGGTAAGCAAAATTTAAGCATTTGATTTTGATATTATGTTAAAGGCAAAAATAATGTGGTGGTCGATGCTCTATCGAGAAGGCCTACCATATGCTCTCTATCCCAGATTTTGGCAGATTGGAAAGCACATTTGTTGGTTGAGTACTCCAAGAATACTTTCGTGTGTCAATTGATAGACGGTCAAGTGCAGGATGACAGATACAAGGTGGTTGACGACATCATTTACTACAAGGGTAGAATCTATTTAGTACCTGAGCCCAAGATGAAGGAAAGGATTGTAAAAGAAATGCATGAGTCACCCTTGGCCGGACACCCGGGACACTTGAAGACCTAGAGACAAATCCGGGAGAGCTTTTCTTAGAAGGGCCTTAAGAATGACGTTCTGCAGTATGTGTGATAATGCTCCACCTATCAGCAGAACAAATCCAAGCACACCTTACCTACTGGACTGCTTCAATCATTGTCAATCCCTGACTAGAAGTGGGATAGCAATTCCATGGATTTCATTTTCGGGCTTCCCACAATGCAAGGAAAAGATTGCATCTTCGTCGTGGTTGATCCGTTGACCAAATATGCCCATTTCTTTGCCATCTCCACCGGATGCCAAGCAGCTCAAGTAGTCGAGTTGTTCTTCCGTGAGGTATTCCGCTTGCACGGTCTTCCGCAGAACATAGTAAGCGACATGGATAATCGCTTTCTCAGCACTTTCTGGATGGATTTATTTCGGTTGGGAGGGACAGAGGTGTCGCCAAGCACGAGCTACCACCCGCAGACGGATGGACAGACAAAGATTGTAAACAAATGGTGTGAGGGTTATCTCAAGAACTACGTTTCAGCACAGCAGAAGGCATGGGTCCGTTGGTTACATTTGGGGGAGCACTATTACAACACCACCTATCACATGTCGATAGGTATGGCGCCCTTCAAAGCATTGCACGGTAATGAACCTTGGTCATTCGTGGATCTTCTGCTAGGTGGCAGTTGCGCACTGAAGGCCAAAGACTGGCTACAGGAGAGTTTGGATATCCTGAGATCTCTCAAGGATAACCCACAGAGGGCTCAGAACCAGCAGAAGATGTATGCCGGCCGACATCAGATTGAGCGAAGTTTTGAGGTTGGCGATCTGGCATATCTCTGGCTTCAACCGTACAAGCAATCCTCCCTGAAGGCTGGTGATAAGGAGAAGCTGAGGTCGCACTTCTACAGACCCTACAGAGTGGTTCGGAGGGTAGGTAAAGTTGCCTACGAACTGGAACTTCCTGAGGGGAGTCAGATTCACAATGTTTCTCATGTGTCGTGTCTGAAGAAGGTCGTCGGGCAGCATGTCACCATGTCGGGGGAATTGCCTCCCAATGACGAAGAAGGGAAACTAATCCTGGAGCTGGTCGAGATCATCGACGTCGGAGAAAAGAGGTTGACGTCACGTATTGTCAAGGAATTTCTTATAGAATGGAAGGATCTTCCGATCGAGGATGCCACCTGGGAAGGCAAACAGATTCTGGAGCATCCATGCCTGCAATTGCTTGAGGACAAGCAATTTTCGGGTCGGGAGGACTTATGTTCCTGATATTATTAAATAAATGAATTAATAATTTTTGTATGTTTGGCCCCGACATTAATTTTATTATCTCTCGGACCCTTTTATGTTTATTTGTTTAGCATGTTGGCCATGTCGACATCATTTGAAATATTTCGAGGCGTTCCCCGAAGCCATATATAAGGTCGAGTCTGTTGTAGTTGTAGGTATGCAAACTTTGATATTTTATTTGCTATTGCGAATTCCAGTTGGAGTTATGTTGTATGCCATTTCAGAGGTGGAAGACCTCCCTAATTGGTACTTGCAGTTTAGGTGGGAGTAACTCCTCACCCTATTCTGTATTTGTTCCGAAGTCATTATAATCTGAAGTGCTATCATTAATTACAGCTTCCAATTACCTTTGTAAATATCAACTTGTGTTTTGGTGCATCATTGTTCTGTATGTCGGTTTAATATTTGCATCTGACTGATATCGTTTTGGGTAAGTCCGACATCCATCCACATAACTGAAGGGAGGCCCATTCAGACCGTACGGTCTCTAACCATTGTGCAGAGTAGAAGACCGTGACCGTACGGTCATCAACATAGCCTACCGTACGAACTATCATCCTTTCGTCAGCATCACTACACCGTACGACCTCATTAATATCCCATATGGCAAGAACAATCATCGTATGACAGTTTGCATACATTCACCGTACGGCAAAACACTTTTGTACGACACTCCAAGTCTCTTCACCATACGACATCAAGAAACACCACCGGCTATACTAGTTCCCTCACTGTACAGCGTCCGATGTACAGTCATCACCAGGTCTACCATACGGCTGATACAACAATCAGTTCTGTACGCCACTCTGAAGGATCCGTAAACACATTTTTGGACCGTACACCAAACTTGGAATGGTCATCGCTTATGTTGTGTGTAGGGTTGGGAACATTACAGAAATCAGGTTATTAATCAGCCCTTTGAGGACAACTACAGTAGATAAGAGGAAAATCAGAATTTTGCAGACAAAGCAACTCAACTTGGCCAATGTTGTACAGACCAGATCTGCCCCATACCTGGTACGGTTATGTCGGAATCTCTTTCAATTAAATAAAATCAGATTTATCCCATTTCTTGGCATTAACTTTTATTGTTAATTTCCTCTCAGTAATTTGTTAGTTTTTGAGCGCTGCATTCATCACATCAAAAACCAAAAAAATCATACAACCTCAAAACCACAAAAAACCAGAAATCACAAAAAAAATCAACTTTTGGCAAAAATCAGAGCCTCAAAAAAATCCAAATCGGAGGGTGGTCATTACACTTTGATCCTTGTGATGGAATGAATTAAATCCTAAGCATTTTACAAAATTTTCATAACATTTGTACATTTGTTGTTAGGAGTTTCTTTATCATTTCAGTTGTTCTAATTTTAGTTAACCCTTAAGTACTTTTGGTCAAAAGTACACCAAAAAATCCCAAATAACATCATACGAGGGAGTTGTCCCTCTGAAACACAAAGGAAAATTGCATTTCATAAGCAATCTATCGAACTGTTGTAACATCTTTGCCATTTCCTATTGGGTGAGCCATACTATTTTTCCAAGTGACAAATTCATTTGCCAACACACCTCAATGTAATGCACTTGTCCCTTGTCAAGGAATTTGTGACTTCCTAAGGTTCTTTGCAAGAGAGGAAAAATTTTTCCTTCTAAGTTCATTTATAGTACAATGATCCAGCTTCTTCATTACATAGGGCTATAGTGTAGCTTTCTAAGGGTGTGAACTGAAGCCTCTCTAAAAATTGTCCTTTTATGGTGCAATTGTGGGTGATCTTGGCTACAATGAAATTTTTTCTTCAATAGCTCAAGCGTAAAACCAATCTTAATAGCTTCCCAAACCAATGATTGAGCAAAGCCCTTAACTCATTGAGAGGTTCATATAGACCTTCAACAAAGAGAATTTTGATTTTTGATGTCTAGTACTATAACTACAAATTGCTAAAATCCTACTTTATATGTATTGCTAAGTCTATTGCTTGGTTCTAGGAAACATTAAAACACTCTTCCTACCCCTTTTGCTCAAATCTATCCAACAAATTGTAGCTGAAATCATCAAAAGTATGCCCAAATTCTTACCCTTGTGTGATTAGACCATGGTACCACCAAACATGAGCAAGTGCAACAACCTTCAAATACAATGTGGCGAACTAGATGGAATCTTCTTCAATCATAGGGCTGAGTATGAAGTAGGTCTATAACTTTTGCAGCCAAAGCTTGAGCAGATATCTTCTAGTTGCCATTCAAGGTAGGCGAATTTAGTTTGTTCACTTTTGCTTCAATTCTTTTCCATTGTCATTGTCATTGCTCTTCTAGCCTCTTTTTCTCTGGAAACTTTTCTCCAGTATCTCCAAGTAATTGAAAATAATATAGTGGTTTTGGTATCTTCATACTTCACTTGATATTCTTCAAAAATTCTATGAAGCTCCTCCATAGGAGATATTCTCTAGTTCTTATCTTTCTTCTTCTTGTAGAAACATGGACCCAGCACAATTTGGGAAGAACCCACCATTGGTCGGTTATTTACAGATGATTTTTCTCTGCCTTTTGATGTTCTAGTATGACCTTGATTCTACAAAGAAATGACAATGTGCATGATAATTTGGACCTGTATTAGCTATGTCAATAAATTTGGTCATTCATTATTGCCCTATTGTCAGAAACTCTATCATTCTTTATGTCCCATCCGAATCCCTATGACAATATCTAAAATAGATCAGCTCTTTCCACATCTAGCAAAGGTCTTTCATTAATCCCCATGACTCATAGGTTGGCAGGGATTTAGCTCTAATACCACTACAATGGCCTCAAGAAATTTTACTATAATGACCTCAAGAAATCTTAAAACCAAGGTCATGTGAGGGCAAAGTGAGAATAGATAAACAATGCCTAAAAGATGCAACAGTAAATTGCATGAACAAATAAATATATGCTGGAATATCATCAAATAGAAAAAACATATAAATATGAATCAAATTTACTATCACAATATGTTTCTACCCCAAATATAAATATTTGCTAGAAAAAAAAAAGCTTTCAACACATACAATTTCTAATCAGATTCCCCTTAGGAAACAAAAGGGCTTTCATCCTGTAATCTTCGAATCCATGAGTTTTCATCCTTGAATTGATAATTGAATGCAAGGTTCAAGCTATGATAAAAGTTTTATGAAAAATGACAGCAATCTCAAGGGCAACCAAGTACCTCAATATACAGCACCAAAACAGCACAAGTTCTAACACCCCATCTCCCTCAAAGGAAACAAGTAAAATTTTAATGAGATTCTTTCTTCAAATTAGCCCCCACTTTGTCATGAATACCAACTTTTAACTCTTCATTGATGAGCTGTCATCAAATCTGTCATGAAGAAGCTGCCAAGTGTTCTACATGTTATATTTAAGGATAAGGTCCACATAAGCTGATTAATTAAAAAGGGACATTAAAGCATGCTCTCAAAACTTTCAAGATAACAACATTAAGTAAATCACTTGATTGTTTCAACTTTCAAGTGGTACCAAGATGAAAATGTTTTTTCTATACAAGCTTCTTTTCCATTGTGTAGCCAGAAAATGCTACATTTGTATAAAAGTAGGTGATATGCCCATCTAGGTTTGATTTTTTCATGTTTGCTCCATGAATTTAAACCATGAGACATAAAGAATCCCTGTTTATAATTGTATTTTACAGGTGTTATCATCTACTTTATTTAGGAAGATGGATCATTTTTATTTTCTCGCAGCAATTACTGCTTCTGCACAAGGGAATCAGGACATTTATTCTTGACCCATTATAGACTCTTATATGTCAGAATTTTATTCAAGGATAAAAAAAATTTATCAATTGAAGAAAAGGTTAGGCTTATGCAAGATTTTCAGTTGGATAGCAAAGGACTACCCCAAACACAATTAGATAGAATATTTAGATCGCGGGTTAAAACAGAAGAGAATATCTTGTAATACCTATGTATTAGAGTGATTCACAGCCAAATACAAGATCACTTGAATAGTTTAATGCACATAATTGGTCGACTACAAGGTAGACAATTGATAAGGGGATTTATGCTTGCCTTGAACATGATGTCAACTTTGCCGCCTTTTGCACAGCTTGATATCAGTGCAGTGTATAGCTTGCAGTCAGCTTTCAAACCCATTTTCTTGACCAAGGGTAGCACTTGAAATGCACCTAAATGTCAACATGATAAAGAAATATTTGCAAAGAAAGACTACATGAAAAAGAAAAAAGTTCATAGAGAAACATATAGAGGAATTTGATGTACAATATAAATTTTAGCATTACCTTCTACATCTTCTGCACTGGCACATACTGCAAGAAGCATATTAAAAGTACTAAGCGTTGGATTTTCAATCAGCTTAACAAATCGAAAAGCCTCCTGTACAGCCTTTTCCCCTCTACAAATCTCCAAAAACTTTGCATGGTACACCTGGAGATTGAGAATATTAAATTGCAGAAATCATTAAACAAGGTATGCAGAACAATACACATGTTTCTAAACTTCTTAAAGTGGAAACAACTCAAAAACAGCATAGAAACATCACACCTTATTCATATCCAAAGCTCCAACCCTGTTCATGCATTCTAGCAACTCTAAGCAATCTTTAAACCTGAGAATCGCAAACCAAATCAGCTAACAAAATCATGCTATTTCGAAGTCATCTTTTAGTCCACATATTCATTGGAGAGAAGAAAAACTCTTAACAGATTTAACTATTAAAGCCATTAAGGATCGATGCAGTTCAATCCAACCAAAAGATTCTGGTGGTAATGGCCAAATGTGTAGACTATGTAAAAAATCAGACAGCATCTCCATGGTTATGTAACATTTAAAAATTATTAAAGAACTCAAAAAACAGTTCTAAACTCCACATGATAAAGCTTCTGTTAACTGATTTGATGCCTTTGAAAGAAACTATGTAATTTTGATGATCAACATATATAGCCAATAACAATTACCTTCCAACCCTAAGCCAACGATCATAATATCTCATATATTCAGAAACATCTATTGTAGAATCAAGTGGTGGCAAGTCTTTCAATTTTATGCAGGAATCTGTTGAATCACCATGAGATTTATACCAAATACCCGACTTTTTCACACTTCCTAGTGATGCTACCTGACTGATGCCTGGTCCATTTCCTGCATCACTTGAATTCCAGGCTTCTCTCTTAACAAGTAAGATATTTGTTTCATTTTGTGTAATATTTACCGTTGCTATATCTTGATTGATTGGAATCGGCAAACTTCCTGCAATCAAGCATCTGCAATAAATTTCAAATCTCCAATTTAAACGTCAGAAACTTTCAGAAACACAAATAAAATATTAATTATATCTTGATGACTCTCATGGTATAGTCTATGTTGGGAGTAACCTTCCACTTTTATGCTCATGGGATAGTCTGCAGAAGCTCCATCAGAAGAATTAACTTCAGGCGTATCTGGTTTCTCATTTGAAGAAAGCAAATCTGTCAAAAGTTCAGATACTATTAAATTATTGTGCCCATTTCTATTAATATGGTATCCTGATGGTCTGATTATGTCAACTTCAAGATCATTTTCTGAGGACTCATCTTCTGTGACTGAACATGGATTTCCATGTAAGGAAGGCTCTACTGTAGGAAAATCAATGGTAGATCTTGCAGTAGACAACTTACATGTCTCATTAATTTCCATCACCTCTGTATCATGAACTTCTGAAAACGTGCTTATTTGATTCACAATTGAGCATTCATGACCTAACTCCTGTATTTTGTTCTTTGTTAGAAACAGTTTCCCTGTTCCTTTTTCTTCAGAATCTTCTTCTAAGTGCCTTCTCTTCCCATCGATTTCAGTACTTGCCCCTTGCATTTCAACAGAAATATCTGCCAAGTCCGCCATATCATGAATTCCGTTTACAGGACAAAGGCTCACCTTGCTGGCAACTGAACCTTGACAACCTGACAGATGATCTTCATTAGCTAAACATGTCCATTGTCCCATCCCAATATCTTGATTAGTCTTTTGCAAACTCTCTTGGACAAGTGGAAGTTCAGGACCTGACTCCTGCATTTAAAGAACTACCACAACTAAGTGCTAACATGCATATCCAAGATAATCGTACTTATACAGTGTAGCAACATTTTAATAAGCTAGCATAGACTTGCCCAGATTATTGTATGGATTTAACCACTAATACTTGAAAAATTGAAGTTATATGCAATAACCCATACCCTTTAGTCCTTGCAATATTGATTTATCTGTTTTTTTCAATTGTATTTAATGCATTTAAGGCTAAACTACTTAATATACCTTATACACTTGAAATGAAATGCAAGAACAAGTTTAATGCAGGTAATATTTAGATCTTACATTTCTCAATTTTATAGAATGATATTTGACCCCCTTAGTAGGAAATCTCTCACTGCATCACATGCCAAGAAGAAATAGAGCTTGAGAGTTGAGAACTCATGCTGTGTGGCTATAGATAGCTACCTCACAAGTCTGTAAAGGAGCTATACAGAACAAAACAAAGATTTGCAAGAGCTAGTCTAATGCAGGCAACCTTTAGGTCTTATATGTGTCAATTTTTACAATGATATTTGAACCGCTTTGCAGGAAATCTCTCACCACATTAGTGCCAAGAAGAAATACAGCTTCAGAGTTGAAAACTCCATGTTGTGTTATAGATGAACTGCAGGAGACGAAGGTTTGCTCGTAGAACCATTTCTCTAGTTGAATTTTTCACCACAAAAAGAAGAAAACCAGAGATAACGTTGTCATCTGCTGGTTGAAGGCTCAGTGCTCAAATTTCAGAGGCAAAGCAAAGGATTTAGCTGGATGTCAGAACAGAAGAGTATTGCCCTGTTGATATGAACTCACAAACTACACCTCTAAAAATGAATATAGTCTAGTTCGAAACACTCCACAGTTCATCAGATCTCTAGTATGCTACATATTGAACAACTGGGCTTAGCATTTGTTGTTATACCTTTATGAATTATTTCTAATATGTTGTGTTTCATTGCTTAAGGGTTCTATTTTATATTATATATACTTCACAACACAAATAAATTATTTTTCATTTTAAAAGTTAAACATGTTCTAAATGGTCCAGACAAAACTTAGCAGGCTCAACCAAACCAAAATGTCTGGGCCAAACATAATCCATGTCTGACTGAACCTAGTAAATATCCAAAAAGGGCCAAACAGAAAACTCAAACCTCCAAGATAAGGGTCATAGACTACCACTAAATAGCTTCCACCTCAATTAAGCATATTTAATATTGCACAATACCTGAAGCTCCTAGTGTTGAATCCTAATTGTGTGACACCAGCAACAGCAGATCAGTTTAATGCATAGGTAAAGGGGAACAAATGGAAACTAATTCCAAAGTATAGGATTGTCAAGGTAGATTGGTTCATTTACCAAGCATAGTCATCCACTGCAAACCAGATTCAGCCAATTCTTACATCGGTCCAAGAGAAAGAAACACTAGGACCCTGTGCTTCTCAAGTGAGGGGCAACCAATCCAGACAACAATTGAGGACAAAACGTTATGAAAATCATAGTTTGAAAACTCGGACGCAGCAGCCTGAGATAGGACTTGGATGTAATGTCCCTTCCTTAGGCAATGCGGACTATAGCAGAGGTTGGCCTATAATCAAGGGTTCCCGTAAGTCAGCCGAGTGGATAGGGAACCCATCCAGAGGTTTTTGGAGCTACGCAGGGGCTTTATAAGCCGTTTTGGGCAGTTTGAAAGTCTCCTAAATTTTGGGAGGGATTCCTACTTTTTAAGGGTTGACTTGAAGTTGACCAAAACGCATCAGGAACATCTAGGATCATACTAGAGACATTGATTGCAGTTCCTATTTTTTAGGGAGGATCCCTATTTTTTAGGGTAGACTGTCAGTTCGCTTGCAGCATTCAAATATCATCCTTGGACTGGTGGCATCAGTCAGATTTCAGTTTGAAGTCTAGGTGATAGATTTATGAATTAATTTGGAATAATTAAAATGTTGCCTAAAGTTTGATTTAAATAAAATAATAATAAAGTGATTTAATCAAGTCACTTTATATTAATAATTATAATAAAATGGTCCCCTTGGCACACTTCCCTAGGCAATGGGAGTTATAAGTTATTATTAATAAGGGGCCATATCTTTAATAAATAATTATGCCTAAGAGGTTCGAACCTCTAGGTAAAGAAATAAAGTTATTAAAATAAATACAAAGAAACCCTAAAAGGGATGGCTAGGGTTGGAGGAAATAAAACAAAATTGGGCAGCCATTTTATTCATTCAAAAATCATTTTTAATTGTGCATTTTGGAGGTTGGAGCTCAAAGAAGGGTTTCTACAGCAGATTGGTCTACCAAGAACGAAAACTCTTGGGAGAATTAAGAGTTGGACGAAAATCCAGCTCTCCACGTAACATAATCCAACATAGATCAGTTTGGGTTTCAGTTTGGCATCGATTTTGGTGAATAATTTCTCAGATCAGACTGGTTAAGGGCAGAATTTATAGATCAGATTGCAGATCGGTGGTTTAAGACAGAATATCAATCATTCTCTAAGCATTCAGACCCAGCCGTATAGTTACAGGGATTAAATTTGGAGAAGAAACCTTGGATCAGAGTTGAGTAGAGCATATATCAGTTTCAGATTTGCAAATCTAAGTCTGGACGGCGGATTATATACATTCAAGGTTTTCATAACCTGGTCGTGCAACTCCAGACAGAGTCTAAATCCATTCCTGGCTGGACGTTAGGGTATAATAACAGCAGTCAGCATAAAATCAAAGTTTACAGTGGGACGGCAACAACAAATTAGTGGCAAAAAAGAACAAATCAGAAATTGTCAGGCAAATCACCTCAAACTTTCTAGCTGTTGTATACTCCAGACCGTACAATACAAGTATAGGTTTGTGGACAGGCATCTTGAATTAAAGAAAATAAAATTCAAAATTTAATTCCTTGTTGGTATAAATTATTTGTTGTTAGTTTTCATTTTAGTATTTTGTCAAATTTCAATCTTTGCATTCTTCATATCCAAAAACAACAAAAAAATCAGAAAACCTTGAAAAGCACAAAAAATCAAATATTGCAAAAAACACAAAATTCAGAAAAAATTCATTAAGAAACCAAACAAAAGTCAGAATTTCAGTAGTTGGATGGTTGAGGATCTTTCATTGGACTCAGGACGCAACAAAAAACTCAGCTAGGACTTGACCAAGAAAAAAACAAAAAAATGGGTTATAAGTCTATTTTTGGCATTACCTAAAAACTCGGGAATCCTTCCTAAAAACTCATGAGTCTTTGACTTGGACTCACCGGGACTCAACTTGCAAGTTCGTGGCGAGTCAACTCAGCAAGCCACGAGACTCGCAAGGTCGTGGCAAGTCCTGAGAGTCTTCAAACTATGATGAAAATAACAAAATATAGTTGTTCAATATCTTTCGATCAGGATACCATCAGATCTGTGTCCATGAGGAGGATTACATAAGACAGCATTCAAATGCCACTACGGACACTATGAGTTCTTAGTGATGCCTTTTGTTCTCACTAACACACCTGCTACGTTTCAGTCATGCATGAACCATATTTTTAACAAGCAACTGTGGAAATTCGTTTTGGTGTTCTTTGATGTTATCTTGATATACAGTAGAAGATGGGAGGAGCACCTTCATCATCTTGATGAGGTTTTGAGCATTATGGAGGCACAGTCCCTGTTTGCTAAGGCATCGAAACGTGAGTCTGAATTGACAGAGATTTTGTATTTGCGGCATGTAATAGGGGCTAATGGAGATAAGGTGCATCATGAGAAAATATAGGCAATTGTTGATTGGCCACCACCCAGGAATGTATCAGACTTAAGGGGATTTGTTGGGCTTTGTTCAGATTACAAGAGGTTTGTCAAGGAATTCTCTCACTGTAAGAAACCCAATAGGTTCTAACTCACTACTGTAATATCCCTTGCTAAAACTAGCTATATGTTGTAGAATTGAACCTCAAGGAATATTGTCAAATAATTGTCATGAAACTTCTGTACTTGCTGTTCCAGATTTCTGTCTGATTGTTCTTGCTTAAAATGATACCAAATGTGCTTTGAAATGATTACTAGAATGTCTACTCAAATATCTACAATGCAGATGCAATTCATTTTGGGTTTCCAATGCAAATATAAGACCAACACGTGAGAAATAAGTACCTACAGCTCATAGACATTAATGCAAACATTTGGCATGCATACTGGAGATTCATTAGGGACTGAAATGAATAACTACAGGAAAGGCATTTCAACAATCAGTTGTTGCACAACCATATAACTCCTTATTTTGATTACAAACTACTTTCAATAAAACCATTTACAAATATTGTAATCTGAAACTACTAAGCACATAATATAGAAAACCTGGAAGTGAACGTTGCCCAATGCAACCAAGTGCAGCCTCCAAAGAACAAATCACAGGCTTCTATGTTAAACGCAGACAGAAATATTAATGTCGTCCCTCTATTTTATTGCAGCAACTGCCACTATATTCAAATGCAGCCCTATTTATCAGAATGCATCCCCTAGAATGGCATGCTACAGCTCTATATGATCAGCGGCTATGTCCTTCTAGCCTCACCTGGCATCTAAATGTCAACAGCTGCCTCTTAAACACAAACGCAGGTCTATTTGGCAGCGATCTGCATTCATTAAACCATTTCCCAACACTGCAAACCCTCTCTGAAACTTAAACGCTGAAATTCTTCTTTAGTTCAAACTCAAATTTAAACACAATGATGGTACTGGATTATACCATCCTCAAGCACAATCTCACTAGATAGTTTCACCAGTTCAAAGTGCATTATCTGGATAGAATTCACAATTCCGTCAGATCAGAAAACTTGAAAACCCTTGCCTCTCAACAACACCAATTCACAATTATCAAAAGCTCAATGGAATGTTTCCAATTTCTCATGGAAGACATTTATAATTCTTTATTACAATTCAACCTGGAGCTTCTCCTTCACACTTCACATGATTTCAAATTATATTTTCTTTTGATGCACATTACTTTAATGATGAAAATGACCCTTTCTTTATGAAATAATAACTTATAACATAACATTAAATGGCCTCAAAATAAAATTTATTAATAAAGTTGTCGCTTTATTAATAATCAAATAAGCATAACTCAATAATTAATCATTTTTTCTTCATTGTGTCTGCATCAGGAAGTTGAGCATTTTATTCTTTGTCCAACACACTAACTTACCAAAAATAGAAAGGGTCCCTCTCAATCGTCACCTGACTTACTATAAATAGTAAGTATATGAAACTGAGTGTAAACGAAGTACAATCTGAACCAAATGAAGACCAAACTGGAACATACTGAATTTTGGAGAAGACAAGAACCTCCACAAACCAAGCCTCAGCCTCAAAAGACCCTCTATCCACAATAATTAGCCTACGAGGGTCACAATAATAGGCTAATCCCTCGAACTCTGATGCTCATGAAAAAGGGGACATTACACTCTCACAGACCTTTCACGGAAGGGTGTTTTTGGCTGGTCATATGATGCGCAAGGTGCATTTGATAGGCTCAAAGAGATTATGAGCACTTGCCCTGTGTTAGCTCTTCCAGATTTCTCTCAACAATTTGTGTTCTAGTGTGATGCTTCAAGAGAGGGCATGGTGCAATACTTATGCAGAGAAAATATCTCATCGCATACAAGAGTAGGAAGTTGAGGGATAATGAGAGATTGTAATCTACCTACAATAAAGAGATGCTTGTCATCATGCATGCATTGGCAAAGTTCCAACGGCACCTAGTAGCTGGGAAATTTGTGGTAAAAACTAATCATAACAACTTGAGATATTTTCTTGAACAGGAGTTGAATGAGTGGCAACAAAAGTAGGTTAGCAAGATACAAGCATACGATTTTAACATCGAGTATGTCAAGGGGAAAAGGAAGATTGTGGCTAATGCACTTTCCAGGAGAACTCCTATTCCTACATTATGTTCTATATCTTAGATTTCTGCTGATTGGAAATCTCAACTCTTAGTTGAGTATTCCAAGAATTCCTTTGCTTGTGAACTCATGGATGGTTGAGTTCAGGATGACAAGTATAAGGTGATTGATGATGTGATTTATTGTGAGAACAAAATTTATCTGGTACCTGAGTCTAGACTTAAGGAAAAGATTGTGAAAGTTGTTCATGATACGCCTTTAGCAAGACATCCAGAATACTTTAAGACCTATAGGCAGATCAAAGAGAGAGTATGTTTCTCAGCATTTTCTAGCAGGAGTTGTTCGGATTAGAAGGTACAGAGTTGACATACAGCACTAGCTGCCACCAAGAAGCCGAATTCATAATGTATCATGCCTCAAGAAGGCAATTGGACAGCAGTTGTGCCCACTCTTGGTCTACCGCCCTTGGCTAAGGGGAAACTGATTTTGGAACCTATAGAGATCTTGGAGGTGAGAGAAAAGAAGCTGAGAAATAGGGTGTATTGGTTCCCAAAACTGTAGGTTGAAAATCCTATGAGCTTGCCTACTCAATGCTGGGATTATTCAACTGTCTTGGCCAATGAACGGGAGTGATCGATTATGATCCTCCTCCCCTGCACTTTAGGCTCTGCAGAACCAAGGAGGGTAAACCTATACCTTAACCAGACTTCCTAGCTTTAAGGCTTTTTATAGCAGATAACAATGTGTGAAACTGAATGATCTCTTCAAGATGGCAAATTATTTCCTTGAAGTAGATCCAATGAACTTTACAACTATAGAATAACTAAATGCTTTGAGAATGCTTCAAAATGAAAACTTGTAAGAATGCTTTGATAAACTTGCTATTTGAAATGATGCTTGAAATGAAATGAATGATGAGTAGAAACAAAACTTTAAACTTAGAACCAAATGCCTATTTTCCAATAATAGATAGAATCAGTGTATGTTCCAACTTGGGCAATAGAGTCAATCCAAATCAAGTCCTATGTACAACCTTGTAAGACAGTACATGTTCCAATACCATCAACTATTCAAATGCTATAGATGCAGAGAAATTAAGCCTATTTATTTCCTTGCTAGTTCAAATGAATTTAACTCCCCTGGTTAGGAGACCAATTGAACAAGAAGTTGGAAACAGGATCTTTTCACGGCCTCCTTGATAATCAAACAGGGATATGAGACAACTAAAATCTCTACACAAGCATTCCAAGAATAGCAATTTAACTTCCTTCAATAATTACAAGGGACTAACCTAAAATAAATTTAACTTTCTTACCACAAGTGAGACAGAAAAAGAGATCCTTTATTGATTTTGAAAAAATAGTACATCAAAGTTCATGTTTGCAGTTGTTGAGTTTAACTCTAAAAATTAAACTATTAATGTATATTATACAATGTGATGATTTTTTATGATTACATTTTACACCACATATATATGTGGTTGAATAGTTTTCATACCCCTTTAGGGTGAAAAGACATCATTCTTCATTAAAATCTAGAAAACTCTTTTGAGAAAAACTAATCAACTAACTAACTAATAACTACCTATCTTTCAGATTTGGCTTTGGTCGAAAATCCAAAACAAATTGTACGAACATAAGATTTTGACTGGAGATAGGAAATTTGATTTTCCGAACTAGGTCTGTTTTAGATTGTTAAATTTCGATCATTTTCATCCTCTTGCGACATCATTTTTGCAGCATGTCGAAATTACAGCATCTCTGAAATCTTTGCTCACAGAATTTTGATTGTTCTTTCCGCCATTTCGCAACTTGTTACAAAGTCCATCACGAAATAGCGAAAAATCGCTATTTCGCTACTCCCCTTAATGCCATTCACGAGATAGTGAAAAATTGTTGTTTTGTTGTCTTTGTTTTCTGCTCTCGCGAAATAAGGAAATTTCGCCATTTTGCAAATGCCACTTTTCATGACCGCGAAATAGCGAAAAAGGTCCCATCTGAATGTCTCAAAGGTATTTTCTCATCATGGATCTCTGCAATATGCCTTCATATTTGATTTCTAGATATTCTTTATGCTTTAAGATGCAAAATTTCAAAAAATGGCTCAATAGGGTGATCGGAGAATATTTGGTATGATGGAAAGACTTGCCATTGGATGATACTACTTGGGAGGGTGAAGACATTTTTCAGTATCCAACTTTGCGATTGCTTGAGGGCAAGCGATCTCAAGAAGGGAGAACTGTAATGTCCCATTCTTCTCAATAATCACACGAGGACCTTCATTAACCTATTCTTCTTATCTCGGTAAGCTAATTGGTTGTCAAAAGAGATGCATTTCCAGTCACAACTTTATTTATGGAGAATCAGAGAGAATGAAATATTATTTAATGGGTTTAATATTACTAAAGTTACTTTATGCTAAAAAACCACATTATAAAAGGAAAGTAATTTTAGAAAAAGCAAATGAGTTTTATCCCAATTTGTTTAGTAATGGCGCATCAACCGCTTAAAGGGACTTTATAAATGGAGCTTGTACTTTCACTTGGGCATGTTATATGATTATCCTATAAATGTGATTTCTCCATTGTTGTTGGTATACATTAACTGGTTGTTCTGAGGACAAAACCCCTTAGAACCTTGAAGGATTGGATGAAAACCCATTCCTTCCATGTAAGGTGGATTCACTCTGAGTTACCATTGAATTAATTTGCAGGAAGTTTGAAAGAAATAAAAGAAGTATGGTTGAATAAATGAATAACAATGCAATTTGAAGTTGTGTAAACCCTTCTAGCTGAGATGCCAACTCTTGGAATGCATAAGAGGCACGAGTTTGGGCAAAGATAGAGTGGGGTCTTGATAGCATGAGGGTGAGCCCAGTCTGAAAATTTGTTCATAGCCAGTAGACGAAGGAAGAAGAAATTCACCATGGAGTCACTTTATGTCTGATTACATAGAATGTGTGTGGGGTCTTGCTAATCAAATTGCAAGGCTTCCTCTTCACCGAGGAATCGTTTTGAAGATAAATAGACTAGGGCATGATCTAATATGTTTTCACCAAATGAATATGGAGTCACTCGAGTTTTAGCATTATGGACGTTGGGCGTGTATGGACAGCAGGCTACAAAATAGATGAATTGTTTTGGCAACCTACAGCATGAAAAAGGGCATGGCAATACATGTTCGCTGCATTCAACCCCTAAATAATCATACCTTCTGAGAGGAGGATTGGATTACACTATCTAGTCAATGGATCGATCTCGACGTGCTATATTATCATTTTATAATTCATGTCAATTCGTATTGCTAAATGTAATGAAGGCGTGTTGAATATGGTGTCTTATTTGAAGAAGATAATATTGAAATTATTGGCTAAAATTTTTGTAAGTCACTGTGACCACAACTTGCAAAACTGTAACTTTAGGCAACGTTACATGAGATTACTCTCTCCTCTCAGCAATAGGGGAGGTTCCCTTCTTACCATAGGTGGCTCCAATAGAGACTTAACTAGAAATTACAAAATAGGGTGGTTCTCTTAATCTATTCCTCTTTTTTCAGGAATGATTATGCAAACAACTTATAAACAGCACTAAAACTCAACAAAAAGAACCTATTGCTACGATAATATCGATGGCTCGGGAGTTGATGTAAGAACAACACCAAAGACACCAATCTACTCTATTATAACAATTTGTCCTTCTGCAGCACAAAGTCTTCAAAAAGCTCAAATTGAACTATAACTCTGAACGCAATATGCAGCTCAAAGTCTGCAAGATTGAATCCAAATCCCTCTTGAACAAAGCATAAAACTCACAATCAATATTCAGAAAATGTCGTCACATAACACCTTGAATCAACACAAAGTTTGAAAGCAAGTTGCCTCTTTTAATGAAAGCAATTTAATCTACATCCAAGCACAAAGTCTTTGAGTGCATATACAAATTGGAAGAGTTGTCTTGCATTGCCAAAAGATGAAAATTACAATGAGGCACCCTCCTATATATAGGTGAGGGGCTAAGAGAGAAAGGTGGGAAAAATCCAACAAACTTTGACTTATTCAAAAACCACTTTGACTTATTCAAGATTACCAGTCTTGATGCAACTGCAATCTGATTACATGCAGTGACTGTACAGGTGCAAGTTCCCCTGTGATTACAACTTGTCTCCCAATTACATGTGATTTGTCAATTACAAAATGCGTGATGAAATAAACTAAGTGTCTGACAAGACACGACTTCTACTACATCATCCTTTGTCGGTCTTTATGTTGCTACATGATGCTCCGTGATTGAAGTGTCCAGGTTTGGTGGAAACATCTTGAACTGAAATATGGATCTGCATTCTTGATTGTTCTGCATCATACTGGTGATTACTTGAAAACATCTTTAAATGACCATTTCAGTCTTGAAAACATTCTATGCTCTACATCCCACCTGTCGCTTTTCCATCTCCTTGTACGGCTCTATCATGTGGTTGTTCTTGCTTCAGATACAGTTCAGTTTCCTACAGGGGCAATTGGTGATGATTTGGTATCCACTAGTTGTGGTGATGGATATCTTAGGGATGTGGCTACATTCATTGCTGATATAGGTACAGTAGTTTTAGATGGGATGAGTATTTTTGTTGAGAGCAGTAGAGAACCACTTGTTGCATCAGGTTCTCCCGAGGTCAGTACTACATTAGATGATGTGGGACGGATTGCTGATAGCTCTTGTGTGGCAGTGGTGGATTCTCCAGAGAGTTGTGTGTTGGTACACGACGCTACTCCATTATCTTCACAAGAGATTCATAGGGTGTCATCTGGTTGGGAGTATGGCTCTCATGTTAATTTGTTTCCCTCTCCTGGAAGCAAATTTGTTACTTCATCTCATGCAGTTGATGATGGTAGAAAACTTGTTGTGTCACAAAGTCAGAGTGATCAGCTAAGGGTTGTCGAGAAATAGGTTGATTCTGCCACGTATTGTTTTTACTGCACAGATTCGTTTATTGAGTACTTGCTTGAGAGTCTAGAGTTTTAGGAGGGACTGAATGGAGTCACTGAGGATACTCTCATCCGAGGTTCTCGCAGCATTTAGCATTTGGCGGGAGCGATTGTAGATACTCTGACTACATTGCTTCCTCATAGAGATTTTGTGATTGGGTTTGCAAAGAGGGTTACAAGAGGCCCTGCCCAATCAGTTGCTCGGGGTCAGGGATTGGAGTCATCTCCTGATTCCGGAGTTGACAGTGATGAGCCATTGACAGAGATTGGAGGATTCTACCGTAGTTACACAATGAGGAGTGCTCATCATTTTTATTTTGATCCACACGTGGTGGACTTGATGATGTGTTGGTGTGGATTGGCTCTGGAATTATACCATCCTTGGTGGGATGGATATTCACCATCTTCAGTAGATGGAATCGGTAGTTGCAAGTTGGTGGGGGACTACTTGCAGAGTCAGCACATCCAGAGCAGTTTAGCAGAGGATGGATTTCACATCCAGGGAGGACTGACAAAGTGTAGTATGGGATTTAGTGTAGTAGATGCTTCCAGATATTCTTACCTCCTTGTGATGGATGGATGGGAGTCTCAGTCACATTGGGACCCAGGTGGTAGCATGTTTAGCACTGCAAGTTGGATGGGTCCCATTGGAGTGCTTCACCATTGTCAGCATGGTGACATTATGATCAGATTAGCGCAGTAGAAGTCTGAGGTTATTCTTCTTAGCAGGCTTCTATTCAGGATTTGGGATCCAGGCATATTTTGTTGGGCACTTTTTGGTGTGTTTTGGGATCCTTCGTGTGCATCGGGGTTCCAAGTTGGATTCACTGGAGAGTATTGCAGTGTGTACATGGTGTGGATTACTTGCAGTTCCACTTTCAATCCTCATGTACATGGTTTGTTTCAGATGCACAGTTTCAATGCGAAGAGATTGGACAGATGGGTTGTTGTTCATTTATGTGTAGTTGTGGTTATGTTGGTGCTGCAGTCGAGTTTCAGTGTGGGACATTTACCAATCTTCTTTTGGACTTCCAGTGCAGTGGAGTTTCTCTGCAGTCGTGATTGCTTGGGGACAACCAATCTTAGGGAGGGTGGACTATAATGTCCCCTTTTTCGTGAGCATAAGAGTTCGAGGGATTAGCCTATTTCTTGACCCTCATAGGCTAATGGAGTTGTTCAGAGGGTCCAGTTTGTTGCAGAGACCTAGTCAGTAGATGAGATATTCGCCTTCTCCAAAGCTCAGTGGTTGTAGTTTTGGCATTTATATGAGTTTCATGATTTCGTTCTTCATACTTACTATTAATAGTAAGTCTTAGTCGTTTGAGAAGGACCCTTTCTATTTTTAGCAGAACACTTGGTCACATGGGGATCGGCAATGTTGACTCCCAGTTCCAACGACAGAGTGAAATAATAGGTAGTTGGAGAGTTATTAATATTTAAGTAGCCAAAAGGATATCAAATTATTAAGAAGAGCTTATTATAAAGTTATAACTTAACTTTATAATTGAGGGTCAAGTTATCATTAAAGGGGGCCAATTGTGGAATTAATTTTAAATGCCACACTTAATGAAATATTAAATGGTTTCCGAAGTTTGATGAAATAACATTTTTCAATGTTATTAAAGAGCTTTTATGGGAATCGAGCTAATGAGGGAATTATAATTGTATATCATAATTCAAATGTTCATACTTTGCAAACTTATACTCCTTTAAGCTGTGTGAGGTGTGAAGAAGAAACCTCAGATTCAATTTGCATTGGAGGAGTTATAAAAGCTTGGAGATGAAAAGTCGAAAGGTATATGATTATGCATTTGCTTTTGTCAATTTGGGTGTTGAGTTGTGCCAAGGGTTTCAGGTAATGAGTGGTTGGAGAATTGAGAATTCTGCCGAGGTTTTGCACTTTGAATTGGCTGTCGACTGCTAGTGAATTGTGCATTGTGATGGTCTCATTCAAAGTCCATAATCGTGCTCAAACAGTGAAGGAATTGGGTTTAGACTCCAGCGTTTTCATTCAGATTTATTTCTGAATTAACAGTGATAAGGAATAACATCAAATCGCTGCTTCAATTCTGTGTTTGGCTTAGTATATGGCAGCCGCATGATGCTACAGCAGGCAGCGTGAGATATGATGGAAGACGGGTGTCTTTAGGAGGGCACGTTGAGGGATTAAGTGCCTTGGCTTATGCAATTTGGGCGTCCATTGAAACTCTGCAATCAGCAAGCTTGCGTTCATGTAGTAGTCATTTGATCAAGCAGCGTTCACTTCCAGGTTTTCTAATTGCTGAATAAAATTGCCTCTTTCTTCTAGTGTTGAATGTAATTGCATCATAGTTCGTTCCTGTTGATGTTTTGTAGCTTTTGTCGGATAAATACTATGAGACTAAACTATTAAAGATATATATATATAGAATACTATTAGGAGAAATTAATATAATAATGATTCAAAGATATTATATATATACATAATCTATTGTCATTATATAATTAATCTCGTAATAATGAATAGACATGTCCCATGAAGGGACATGTCTCTCCTAGCCTCATTCTCAATATAAATGAAAGAGAGATTGCTGCATTTGAAAAACACATACAACTTAGAGTGCTATTATATTTGCAACTATCCTAAAACTTAACATGGTATCAGAGCCAGACTGCAAATGTAAGAGAGTAGTTTGTTGATGGTGAATGTGTGATTGTCTCATAAATTACAGTCTCAGTACAGGGACCATATCTAACAAATACACCGTTGGATTTTGCTCCATTCTGGATATGTTGGTGATAAACAAATAGTAAAGAATCGCACCAGAGCGATTGGAGAGAAAGTATCGGGTTCAAAAGTTATAACTGACTATGTACGGGTCTATATGAAATCCAGTGAGTGAAGTTGTGTTGCAGACTTTTGTCCACACAAACTGCAAAGAATAAGGTCAAGTGAATTGTAGCAGTGTTAAGAAGCCAAAGGAGTGCTTGAAGATTTTGGCAAGGGTCTTTGGAAAATTCAATCTTTATAGACGTTTTCTAATTTGTTGCATATGGACCCTCATTGGAGCAACTTGTATCAAGGATGTTGATGCGCAGATAAGTATTTAGTATCCTTGAGTATTACTTTATCTACTCATTGTAGTCTCTCTCTTATTTGTATTTCTATACTATAAGAGCTATTTGCCTTGATTCTTTCCGGGGATGCTCTTGCAAGAAAAGAAGATTGATATCAAATTCAAAGGGAATCTGACACTTCAGAGGTAACTTTGGACAAGGAGCTCAAAAGATTGATATCAGATTCAGAGGGAGTCTGACAGTTTATCTTAACCAATCTTGGATGAAAAGATCAACATATTGATATTTGCTCAATGAGTTCTTCTCTGTGAGAGAAGTTCGAGGTGAAACCCCTTATTTCCACCCTCTGCGCTGAGGCATGGTGGATGTCATGTGTGTGACTCCATGTTTTTAATGGGCCTACCCCCTGTGTAAATCATGAGGAAGTGACGACTTCCAAATGATTATCACTTGTATTTTTTAAAGTTATTGGAAGGTGACAATCTTACAATAACTTGATCTTCTATCATGATAAACATCTTATGATGGCTGAAACAGATCATGATAGATGATATCTTGCGTGGTGGATTGAGTTCCTTAAACAGGCCATGATCTTCTAATGTGATAGACATCTTATGATAGCTGAAACAAATCATGATAGATGATATGAATGTTCCTATGGTAAGTGCACATTACCTATGGACATTTGTTGAATATTTGATGGACATCATGAGACTTGATGTTGGTAGGCCATTACTCTGAGCACTTGTTAAATATCATGCGACTTGATATTCTGCAAGCCAATCCTCCTGATATCATGAGATGATATCTTTATAAACTTTTGAGTACTTGGTGGGCATCATGAGACTTGATGTTGGTAGGCCATTACTCTGAGTACATGGTGAATATCATGTGACTTGATATTATGTAGCCATTACTCCTGATATCATGAGATGATATCTCTATAAACTCTGATATTACATTGAGGTGATATCTCTTTTACATCATTTTGAGTACTTGGTGAATATCATGCGACTTGATATTCTGAGGCCATTACTCCTGATATCATGAGATGATATCTAAATGGTGAATATCTTATGATCAAAGATATTCTTAAACATGCCATTCTTGATATTACGCTGAAGTAATAATATATCCTGTGTATCCTCCCTAGCTAAGAGGGAGTGTTGATGTGTTGTAGCTTTTGTCGGATAAATACTATGAGACTAAACTATTGAAGATATATATATATTTATTTATTATGTGAGATATAATATATTTATATCTAAAATACTATTAGGTGAAATTAATATAATAATGATTCAAAGATATTATATATATATATATATATATATATATATATATATAATCTATTGTCATTATATAATTAATCTCATAATAATGAATATACATGTCCCTTCATGGGACATGTCTCTCCTAGCCTCATTCTCAATATAAATGGAAGAGAGATTGCTACATTTGAAAAACACATACAACATAGAGCACTATTACATTTGCACCTATCCTAAAACTTAACATTTCCTAAATCTGAAATTAAGAGGTTAATAGAACAGTACTTGCAAGTTGATTTCATTTCAATCATTGTAAATATTTCATAGAGAGATCATGAAATCGGATTGATGTCGTGAAAGTTATTTCATGCCAAATGTTTGTCTTAATGCCTCTGTGAAGTCTGCTGCATTTCCAGTACAATATGTCAGCCAAGTGTTTGTAAAAATGCTTATGTATGAAGTTGAAGACATTTGAGAGGGAAGTCTGATTCAATTTGCTAATAAGTAAAATATCAGACTTCTTTCATCTCACAAATATTTGACAGAATGCCCATGGAAAGTATTTGTGTTTTGTAGTTTGTTAAGTGACTCAAGAACTCAGAAATTTCAGATCAGACCCTACATTCCAACTGTTTGACGAAATTCCAATACTACTACACTGAGGATTTAAGGATAGAACTCGCAGGGGTTCTTACACAAAGTCAGCTTGCCAATCCCCCTTTATCATTTTTGCTCTACATGACTCCAAATTGAGGTTGCTATGAAAATCAAGGCCCAAGTATTTGTATTCATTTACCACTTGCAAGGGTCTTCCTTCAAACTCAAACTTGCTTCTTTTTTCTTCTCAAAGTGTATGACTTTGGTTTTTCCAATGTCCGACTGCATTCCGAACTCTTTGCAAAATAACTCTAGTGCTCTTAAGTGGTCTTGAAGACTGTGTAGTTTTAACCAATAGAGCAAGGTCATCAGCATATAGCATTAAATTTATCACAAAGGTGGCGAAATGTGCACCCTCATCACGTGGCTTGTCTAATCAATCCTCAAACTTGTCTATGTAAAACCCAAACAAAGTGGAGGAAAACGAACGCCCTTGTTTGACTCAAATGTCACTCCCAAAACTCTCTGAAAGACCATCATTAATTCTGATTTTAGCTTGGACCTGCTCATATAAAACCTATGCACTGCTGCCTTATACTGTTTTGGAACTCCCACGTCTTCTATTCTATGTCAAATTTTGCTTCTAAGAACTGTGTCAAATGCCTTGTTCAAATCGACAAAACAACAAAAAACCTCTTCTCCTTGCTTCTTCCAAACCTTTCCATTCAAATGATAAAGAGTGATGCAATGGTCAATAGTAGAGTGCCTTGGCCTAAAACTGGCTTGACCTTTCGACCTTTCCCTGCCTTTAAATCCAAAGTGCTAATCCTATGTTCCACCATACTTCTAGAGAGCTTACCCAAAAGTGGATTGATCAATAAAGTGTGGTAGTTTGCAGGATTTTTTACATCACCACTTTTGAGCAGAGGAATGGCAATACTAGTTGTCCAATTTGCTGGAAAGCCATCCGAAATTACCTGGTTAAATATTTTTTTGATGTATGGTGAAAGAGAATCCATGCCCCATTTTAAGAATTCAACCTATAACCCATCTATGACTTGAGTGTTGCCCCTAGCTTTTAAATTCCTTTTATGTCTTTAGGGGAGAAAATTTTTGTAAATTATTGTGGAGGGGCGATCTTTATTTTGGCCTCTTTCATACCATTCCTTAGCATAGCCCAGCCATTGGACACCTAAGATGCCGTTATCAGTTATTTTTTAAGCCTGCTGCAATTCTTTCCCAAAACTTCTACGATTATGCTTGCTCAAAGAGATTAGCTCCCTCCTTGTTTTCATGTAATCTTCTTTTTTAGATCTTACAAGTTTTTCATATACTTTTTTGAACTCATTTTCCCTTCCTGAGATTTTAAGCATTCTTTTTGTGACCTTGCACTCTTCATCAAACCGAGAGTTTGCCAGGAAACTATTTTTGATACTTCTTCTGACTCTGACTTTTTTGCACACCAATATAGTTTTTTGGATTATTGCCATAACGTTATTGCTGTTTATTATTCCTTTGCTTTTGTTGGGGCTTCTAGTGTCTCTTTTTTCGTGAACCTGTTTTTCAAGCATTTCTTTGAAAGTGTCTTGATTCTCCTACGTCATACGGATTGTGTCTTGGGTAGCTGCATCTTTAGCTATTTGAAGTTTGGCTTTTTGCGAACCAACTTTTTGCATAATAATTAATCTTTGCAAAAGTAGGCTTATAATCAGATTTCACTTCTATACGGCAGCTTGCTGTTTCAACCTCCCTCACCCTTAGTTAAAAAAAAAATCTGCAAACTAAAGACATAGTCTACCACACTTTGCCAATTGTATGGTTAACATGTGATATTCCCATATCTCGGCCACACTTTTATTGCGTTGCAAATGATTAAATCATCAAAACTGCATAAACCCAAAGAATCAACTCCAAAATGTGAAATACCTCATCTTTTGTCTTGAGAGACCCTTTCCCATGTCTCATTCTCTTCTTCTTCTAGCCACAACGGATGACTATTCAGCCCCTCTTCCTTATTGAGGCATAGTGCTTAGTTATTTGTTGTTCTAACATTAAAGTCTCCAATGAGAATGATCTCACCTGTAACAATGTCCTTTTTTGAAACTTCATAAAGATTTTCCTTGTCTAGCTTCTTTTCTTGTAAGTTTTAGAACTAACAAGCAGCAAAACAAATGATAGACTTTTTATCTGTAATCCTCATATGGGGAAAAGCTATAGAAAATGACTACTGATTGAAAATGGTCATCAAAGTGCTAACTTTAAATTGAAAAAACTTCCGTGTCCTTAAAAATTCCATAGAAATAAAATAGCTGAAATAGTGGAAAACGAATTCTCGGGATTAAACGAAATTAAGCGTTTTCTCTGCACTGTTTATTCTTAAAGATCATTTTCATGATATTTCAACAAATGTGCAAAAAGATTAAGAAGCATTATGTTGATAGTTATAAGGTCAAAACGGGAATATATAAACTTAAACCATAACCATATCCAATTTTCTAACCCCATCGCAATCGTCCGCTTGATTTCCTGGTGCTGCTGAATCAGATAAGGAGGAGAAAATTGTGTTTCTGTTCCCCGCATTCATCCAAAAGATAGGAAACAATGCAATTGCTGTTCACGACAATAGCATTAATGTTGTCAATGTCATTTCAAAACGAAGAGAATCAATAATCAACTTTTACGTGTCTACCTGAGCCTCTGCCTCTGCCTCTGCCACTCCCTCTGCATCGACCACTGCCACATTCAAATGTTAAACTGCCCAACACTTGTTTACCTGATTTTGTAGGAAGATGGGAATGAGCACAAGCAGGCGGAGATGTTGAATTGGGTAAGGGGAAAAGCATAGACAAGGCGTCCATGGTCACGGTCATGGCGGAGGATAATTCGGGGAATACAAGTGAAGATCAGAACAGTCGGAAACGGAGATATATCTTTCCTCGCACCATAAGCACCTAGCAAAATAATTTACCCATAAAATATGCCAACCGTGATAATAGCGGCAGTGGCTAATCTCCATGCCTATTTTTTTCCAAATTATTATTATTATTATTTATTTATTTTTATTTTTTTATTTTAGTAGTTTTCCACCACAAAATATATAGTTCATGCTGAAATTTTTCCAAAAATCTATTGTAAATTCTATTTTTCGAAATTTGGTCAACAGTTTATTTTGTATAGAGTATAGAGTTTATTTTGTATGGAGTATAGCCGCTTCGATAAAAGCAATGCTCATTTTATTTCTATTTTTTATTAATTATTTGAATTATTCTTTTAGGAAAATTAAGAATTTGGGGTACCCAATCCCATCAAAGTTGTGAAAGCCTAATCCTGATTTTATTATTTCTAATATAATAAATCATGTATTTAATATTGTTATCTCTCAAAATTGCACCTTTGCTAAGTTGTAGAACTTAGCACTTAAGAGAAACATGGGAACTTTCTAGGTTTGTCGGCCACCTATAACAGAAAGAACCTCCGAAGAAAGGTCGACTTCTTATGGTATCACCTAAAACTAAACTAACTCTACTCCTCTTAGATGAAAAGGGTTAAAAAGGAACATGATCTGAAAATACTCTAAATTGAAAAATTGGAAAAACTAAAACAAAGGTGATACACCAAATTTGAAGGAAAAAAATGAAACTCAAATAACCAAAGTTCTTGGCTTGAATAACTAAATCAAAATTGCACAAATTGCTCATGTATATTCCTGCATAAGTGCTTCATAAAAAGGTTCTAAGGTTGAATCTCTCAAGAAGAAGGATACTTCATAGTTAAAAGACATGTACTTTTAAACACAATTTACAACCTACAAACAATATACTTCTCTACAAAAGGGTGTTAAACACGACACAAAATTACAAGGAATAAAGGCATTCACTACCAACTTGATCAATCATTTAAATGCACATGGAAGGCTAAATAACTTAATTATTGATCTCCAAAAACTATCACTGTATATTCATATATCCAAAGAGTTATAGAAAGATGCTCAAAAACTACTAAAGGACTCTCCAAAAGTCACTAAAAACATAACTACATAATCATAATTGTCTTTCAAATGAGTCTTCAAAAGACTATATCCAACTCTCCAAGCAGTTGCAAACAAATAAAATCAAGCCAAAAATGTAGCACCTAAATCTCCAAAAAATGAGCTCACAAAGGTGGAAAATGTCAAGTTTGACCATGGTAACATTAAGGCATGAGGAAAAAGCTCCAACTCCCCATAAATCTGCTCAAACAAACTCTAAATCCTCTCCACTTTTCTAGGAACTTCCACAACTTTCCCTAGATACTTGGTCAACACCATAAGTTTCAATCTAACTCATTCCTTGACTTGGTACTTGTATTAACTCTTCTAGTCACACTTGGCATCAAAACACCTATTTTATTTGCACTAAAAATAACATTAATTAAAGTGATTTATAAAGCATCATCTTTAATTAATGTTCTTAAAAATACAATTGTTTGAGTCAAAGGACACCTATTTTGCACTTCAATTTTAATACTTATTAAGTGCTTTATTATTACTTAATAAATATTAAATTCACCCACAATATTTATCAAGTGATAATAAAGCACTTAATAAGCATTATGTGTTACACTCAATATATGCAAAACACAAAGCGACCTTATAAGGGTATTAGTTTAAAAGGATTTTTTTATAAAAAAAAAAAATAAAGAGGGCAAAATGCATTTCACATTGACCAACATTTCTAGGGCATAGAGAACCCTAAAACAAAATGCTTACATTTCATTTTCATATTTGCATTTTTACCTCTGCCTTTGCTTTCGGATGTCGTCGAGGGTTTTTGGAGGTTTCTAAAGCTTCTACTGCACATAATGGCTTTTATTGCATCTTTTTGCATTTCACACAAGTGTGTAGATCACGGCCTCTTTCTATGATAACTTTGTATCTCCATGATTCTCTAGTATTTTCTACATTCTTGATGTTTTTTGCTTCTCCTGAGGTTTTCGATTAGGGCTTTCATTCCTCATATGCAAAGGATCTGGCCATATTATTTTCATATCTAGATATACATCCTTGTAACCATGCTTAGGGCTTCACTTGCATATTAATGTATATCATTCCTTTTCAAAAAAAATAGGCCATGACATTGATTTGAATATTTTATTAAAGATCTCTGCTAAGTAGTTTATGGTTTTCTTCATATTCTCTTATTTTGTGCTTAGAAGATCATATGGAAAGTTTGGAATCATAGTCTATAAACTATGCCTTAAAACCTCCAAATATTTGCATCTATTGGCACTTTCCCTGTATGGAAACCCTCTATCATTCGTGTGATAAAATTGGAACTTTCATTCTTATATGAAACTTGCAAGTTCGGCCATAATTCGAATTTCATGGTTATGTGGGTTTATAAGCTTCTTCCCAACTTTATTACTTATATAGACACCACGGCTTTCATTTACATTATATCGTCCCTTATATTTGAGCTCTCCTTTCATATGTAACTATGATTTTATTTCTCTTTTTCCATTATTCTGATTATGATCCTTTTATATCACTGTTTTAATACTACTAACGCCTATTCTTCTAAAAAATCATGACTATCTCTTCACCGTGAGCATTATGTTTCATAAAAACTCTAATTATTTCCTTGCTCTATGCACTCCAAATAGAATTTCTTTGAAATTAAGCTTCTCCTCAGACAATTGAGACTCTTATCAACCTGAAGTATGGAAACTCTTTGATTATTGTAATTGTATCCGATCTGAAATTTGCACTTTTGTAGATATTCTCGAGACCATGTGTTATGATTTCTCTGTGGCATTAGAGTGCTCCCTTTTTAGATCCCTATGGTTGTATTTGCATATGATTCCATTGTATTGTACTAATATCTTGTATATACCCATTTGATTGCTATGATAGTGACCCTTGTGACTCCATTGTTGTGGTGATTATGATTGATCTTTGATAGTTTCATTCTTTGATACTAAAGGTAATGTTTTTGTTACTCGTGGATCGAAGTCTAAATTGTGATTTATATTGCCTTGGTATCCCTTAGACATCTATGCTCAAGATAGTTGTTCTATATTTGTAGATTTCATATTTTTGATGTAGATGCTTTTGTTGTTCTAACATCGTGATTATACATTGAATTGTCTTGTGATATCGATCTTATATTCTATGCAGCTGATTACCCCAGTCATCATGCATTTGTGTACTTTGCAACAATATTTTTATATTCTACTTCCTTTATGAGATGTTGCTTTATGGATATGACCTGACACTTATATCTGTATTCACATTGCTGCTTTTTAGTGTCTTTCTCTTGTTTTGCAACAGTGACTTGACCTTTTGACCATGATGATATGTTCATGTACTTTTACTTGACAAACTAATTCTCTTTTTATGGCAACTTTCCAACTGTATTTTTACTCATGTATTAATGTCCTTCATGCTTTGAAAACTACTATTCTTTGTCTTCATATATCTTGCATGATGCCTATGTTTTCATCATAATTATAATATTGTGTCTTCATGTGTGATGGACTGTGCATTGACATATAACTATCCTCTTTCATGTTATCCTTCAAGTGCTTTGTTTATACTTTCTTTGCCTTTGCTTATTTTGTTGATCATTGTTTGATTTGGTCTGCTCCATTGATTTGATCCATAAATGTCATCGTTCTAACACTATGACAATGCAATCATTGTTCCATCTGTGAATGTTACTGCTCCCACATGGTTGTTAACATGTTATCATTAAAATATTATCTTTGACTACGTAATATTGTCTTTATGACTTCTACTTCCTGCAGCTATCATCTTAGTAGTATTTTCACACTGTGTTCCTTTATAGTATTGATATTGATTCATTATCCCCTATTGTCTTCATAGCAACATCATTGTTTAAACATGGACTACTATCCTCTATGCTTTGATTATGTGCTCACTAAATTAGAACTTGGTCTTGTTTACTATCGTTGTCATACTCATAACTTTGAAAGTCACTGTTGTATGTTCTATTACCATGAATTTGTCTTGAACTATCTTTACATCTATCGACATTCTTCTCCAAAACTGGGATGACTCCTTGTTTTGACTATATGACTTCTTTCACTTTAAAATGCCTTCATTCCACTATAATAATTTGCTCTAAAATTAAGCAATCTTATGGCACAACATAGAAACATAGCTTTAACAATGAAACTCCCTATCATAGTGATGTCTACTTGTGATTATTTCTTACCAATTACTTTCAATCTTTTATGTAGTATGCTCCTCCAATGAAAGCATTGACTATTTTGGATGTAATCTTGTATATTGCTGATCTATTTTCATGCTCCAAACACAATGTTCCTCCATGATCTTTGGCACTGCTCTTTATATGTTATTTTTAAGATGTTAAAAAAACTTACACAATCAAATCCAGAAGCAAAAAATTGATTCACAAAAGTTGTTAAACCATAATATTATTCAAATGTTATCATGTAGAATGTTGGGCTCAACCCTTTTGGGAGCCCATTGTTATTATTTAGAGGCACTGAGAGGGGGGGGGGGGTGAATCAGTGCAACCACAAATCTAAAACTCCTCTTCAATAGATTCCACAATACCCAACATGCAAATGAAAAAATTATGTAGAAACTTAACAAGTAAAGCATTCACACAATGTAGACTCAAGACACAAGATTTTTTTTGTGGAAACCCTTATTAGAGGGAGAAAACCATGTGTGAGATGATACCCATAAATTTCACTAGTGCACCAAATAAATATGCCCTGTTAGGGGCAATTACAAACACCCTATTTGGGGTATACCCGGTTAAGTGTATTTTAGCCTAGTTAAAAGATAATACAAGTCCTATTAAAGACTAATATGTTAAGAGATTTCAAACTCCTTCTAAGAGTTACCTTGTTAGAGGATTTATGTTTCAGATCTTGTTAAAGATCTTGCTCACCCTATTAGGAGTGACCTTGTTAAAGGATTTAAGCTACAAACCTATTAGAGCCTGCCTTGATAAATACCCAAGAATAACTGATATGAAAATGACACTCTTTGTATGACAGATCCACTTTAATTTTGATCATAGAGTCACCTTATGCATCAAACAACTTCACACAATCACAATTTCTTATCGCGTCATCTAAACATCACCTCATTCACCCTAAATCTCAATCTCATCCTTCATTTTAAAACATTAAAGCTCTACCTGATTGATCTTAGTAGTGAAAATCAGTAACATCTTTTGTGACATCTACTATGTGTCTGCTTGCTAAACATCAAGACCAATTTCCTAAGCTATTTATTAGGCACAAAGTCACTTAGAAACATGACAAAACTTTAAAAAATTCTTATACAAATTGTTGTAACTTAGCTTTTACTGCTTTAACCTTTCCTAATTCATTGAGTACATATGTATGCTTTGTGACAGTAAAATTTAAGTTTCACTACCATGAATTATATATGTATTATTGATAAATCAGTAAAGGTTGATGGCAGTAAACCTTCTCATTTTCTTCAACTTGATAGTCTGAAAACTTGGAAACTTATTGAACACCAAAACTTAGAAGGAAACAAAACAATTGTGATGGACAACACTTAGGGAAATTGGAATTTGCATCTAAACTAAAGTGCATCAACACTTTATTGAAATAAAAACACCTAACCTAACATATACATGGATAAATCAAACCTCAAAACACCATTTGAGGTCTATCCTATTAACTAGGATAGAAAAAACTTATCCATTCATCTTTGATAATTGAAATGTGTTATGCTCCGTGCACTCAATGATAATAAACGAGCCACTCCACATCTTGTCAAATTTGGTGTGTTGTCCTAACCTGCTCTTCAATACATCCCACCTGAGCACAATATCACCCTCTTTGAATACCCTGGGTGTTGGTTTCTTGTCAAAGACTCTTTTTTTTTAGTTGATATCAATACTCCATGTACTCCATAGCCTTATATCTTTATTCTTGTAGCTCCATGAGCTGGGCATACCTAACTGCCATTGGGTCTTGTTCTTCAAACATTTCTACCTGATGTGTGATCTCAAGAGCTGGAAGCTCCACATATAAAGGCAATCTTTCCTCCTTGCCATAAACTAACACATAAGGGAAATTTCCAATGAACCTCTTGGGAGTTATCCTATCTTTCCACAAGAAAGATTTTAATTTAGTGTGCCAACTTCTCTAATTATCCTCCAGGGTTCTTTTGATAACCCTTATCAAATTCTTGTTTATTGATTCTTCCAAACCATTACCCTACAAGTAATATTTAGATGAAGTATTCAAATGCATGTCATTCCTGACAGCCCAATCACTTACGCTTAACTCAACAAAATCCAAAGTGTTGTCTAAAATAATTGATTCAGGTACACCAAATCTGGTCTCTAAATCATCATAAAAGTTTATAACAACAGACTCGTTGGCTTCTTTCAAAGCCACTCCTTCAAGCCATCTAGTAAAATAATTGGTGGCAGTAAGTATCCACCTATGACCTAAACTTTATGGTGGATTTAAGGGTCCAATAAAATCTATGCCCCACCTCATGAAGGGTTGTTCAACTTGAATTGGTTGTAGAGGCAAAGCCAACGACTTTTCTTTGCCTTCAAAAATGGCACATTTTACACATTTTCTTTCTCAAGCACGGGCATCCTTAAAATAGATTGGCCAGTAATAGCCAAATCTCATGATCTTCCATCTAGTATTTCTTGGGGCAATATGACCCCCAACAGTTCCATCATGGAACTCATGAAGCACTTTATCAATATGATCATAATCAATGCACCTTAACTACATATCATTAAGGTCTTTTCTGAATAGAACATTGTCCACCATCACATAGGGAATTGACTACAGTCTAAAATACCTTCTCTTAGCTCTATCTAAACCTGGTGGTCACTCACCAACCTGTAAGAAATGGGTCATATCTTGTACCCAAGGTAGGTGCATCATTCTGAGGCTCATCATTAGTGACCAGAATAGTTTATTTCTTTGTCTCAGACCCTGTAGCTAGTTGTTCATACAACCCTTTACCCCTCACAATATTTTTTTATCTTGATGTCCATGTCATATTCCATGACTTTTGTAATCCATCCTGCTCTTTTCTCGTTTAAATCCCTTCTTAGCAAAAATTCCTTCACACTAGGGTGAGAAAGCATTGGATGGATCTTGTTGTTAGAAACTAGAGGTTTAAATTTTTGCAGACTCCTCATTGCAACAAGAACATGCTTCTCTACAAAGTTGTACCTTTTCTCATACCCCTCTAAACCCTAAGTGAAAAAAATAATAGGTTTTTCAAATCCATTTGCATTTTGTTGTACCAAAATTGCAGAGATGGAGTCTATGCTTCTTTATGCATACAAGATGAAGTCTTCAGAAAAATTGGGGTTCACCAAAGTAGGAGTTATTGATAGAGATTCTTTTCACTAGTACAAAAACAACAATATATGACCAAATAAACTAACAAAAATTGTAGATAAATGACCAAATTTGGTCACTTGATCAGTGGTAGTTTATTGCCGGTCATTTATCTCGCGACCAAATTTATGACTAAATTATTTTGGTCATTTATTTAGTCATGTATTTGGTCATTTATTTGGTCATTAATTTAGTCATTTATTTGGTCATTTATTTGGTCATTGATTTAGTTGTTTATTTGGTCACATAAATTTGGTCACGAGATAAATGACCAGCAATAAATTTGGTCACTTGATCATTGGTAGTTTATTGCCGGTCATTTATCTCGCGACTAAATTTATGACTAAACTATTTTAGTCATTTATTTGGTCATTTATTTAGTCATGTATTTGGTCATTTATTTGGTTGTTTATTTGTTCATTGATTTAGTCATTTATTTGGTCATTTATTTGGTCATTGAATTAGTCATTTATTTAGTCATTTATTTATTCATTTATATAGTCATTTATTTGGTCATTGATTTAGTCATTGATTTGGTCATTGAATTAGTCATTTATTTAGTTGTTTATTTAGTCATATATTTAGTCATATTAAGACATGATGGAATTGAACCACCATCCTCCTACTTATAAAGTAGGTACTCTTGCATTGAGCTAGTACCCTTTAAAGAATAATCATACAATTTTAACAAAAGAGTGTGTTTATTGATCTCGTTAATAAAATCACATTTCATAGATTGTCTTCCGACTGAGAATACCTGGAACTGATTGAGAAACCTTTTCAATAATTATGGGCTAAAAGTCTACCTAGAATACTTATTATTAAATGTAGGCAACTTTCTAAGAATAGTTCCTATACATGATGTCATTAGCTTTCACCAACTATAGATGTCATTGTCAATTCTGAAAAACACATTTGAAACATTGAAAACCAAATTCAAATAGATTCTATTTACAATTAAAATATGCCCATCTTGTTTGTAAAGCATGAAATAACATATAACAGTTAGATAACATACAAGAGAACCCATACACAATGACTACAACAAGCAAGTCACCCAAGAGAAACCCTTCAATGGGTCAACACTCTAGCAAGAGTGAACAAGTGCTCCTCATTCCACTATCACAGTAAAATTACAAAGGTGTTACAATGCTCCTAAGGCTTTCAAGTGTCATAACTGTTACCCAAATTTTTCACATGCGGGATAGCAGTCATAGCATTTAAAAATTTGCATGAAGAAACATCTCTTTGACATTACTGTTTAGCCAATGCAAAAGAAATACATTACTATTATATTCATATT
>MU224522.1:2500216-2514383 GCA_018584345.1 Thuja plicata | reverse complement strand
AAAAGGGAAACTAACACAGAAATAGAAACTACCTAAGATTAGCTTAAGCAACTGGAGTGAATAGGGAAGTTACTAATTAGATCATAATGATTTAAATTAGTAACCTCGATATGCTATTACTCTAACAATGAATAATGCAAGAAAATCTGAACAAAAAATAACTTTAGCTATTGATGACAAGAGAAAGATTACTGAAAAATTACAAGAGAAAGAATCTGAGATACAGAGACTTACTAAACATCACATTGAGATCACCAATCAAATAGCTCTTATGATTCATGAGTCCAACTGAGTGAACATGGAACTTACTGTAAAATTGGAAGCTATTGGTGAACTATAAGAATAAAATGAGAAATAGAAGCATGAAGCAAAGATTCAACAACAACATAATGATATAATCAAGAAAGCTGAAGACAGTACAAAAAGAATGGATGAATTTTTGAATGGACAAAGAAGACTCAAAAACAATACCGGTTTAGGGTATACCGATCATGGAGAATCATAAAACCAAGCTGATCAAAGGAATGTCTACACAAATCCAAGACCAAAGAAGCATTCATGTAACCACTGTGGAAAACTAGGCCACACATCAAATGTTTGCAAGAGCAAAGAAAAAGGTATTCCTAAAACTACTTCTACATTCATAGGTATTGTTATAACTATAACAAGCATGGATACAAAGCACATGAATTCAAATCTAAGATGAACAAACCAAAGAAGAAATCTTACATGGAAAAACATTGTTCTAATTGTAACATGCATGGCCACACAAATACATGAATGCAAGAAAAAGAAAAGGCAAGTCTGGAAACCCAAAGAATAAGAAAATGCATATCAATTGAGAAGAGTTGGTAATACATATGTTTGGGATTAAAACACTTGGGTAAATTGCACAACATGCGGTAGATATGGACATATAGCTGCCAATTGTATGAGGAAATGGATAAGAAGATCTAGAAACTGGACTAACCCTGGAATGGCATGCTTACACTGTCATAAGGTCAGTCACTTAAGTAAGGACTGCAGAGACAGAGTCAAGAAATTTTGCAAATGGAAATAGTATTGAAGAAATTAGGAAAGTGAGAAATCAAATGTGGAGGAGAGATTTAAACAATGATAATGATGGAACGAGAAATACATTTGTTGACACATCATATAATGGATCAGGTCATTCCACCACCCCCACCTAATCAATACAAGTAAGTATGGAACTGCACTCTACAAAGCTGTATTTTATATTAGTTCCTATATTCATTGAGAATATGCCAAATTAGCATGAATGAAGATGTACTATGGTATTTCATGTTATGATTTGTGAATCTAGTATGGTCGGTCAATATAAACCGAGCATAAACTGCATGTCAATAAACATATGAAAGATGATCGAGTTGACGCTATATACCAAGCATCGTCGGTAAACATGTGGACGAAAACCAAGTTGACACTTTGTACTGAGTATTGTATACTCACCAAGCTGAAGACTTTGGTGTGTTAACCGAGCATCTAAGGTTTGTCAACCAAGTGGTAGGTGAAGCATTTAATGCATCACTTAGGTTATATTTTTCTATAAAAAGGGGCAACATGAACTCATTCGTTCACCCAATGTTAAAGAGAAGATTGCAGAGCGAAGAAGAGTGATTCAAAGTGAACACATTGCAGAGTGATTCACAACACATTCAAAGCTACTCTAGCAGATTCCAAGCATTCACAACAAACATCCCGTGAGTATCAAGACTTACCGAGATAACAGGTTATTTGTGAAGAAGCCCTAATTTAATGAACAATGGAAACCACTTCCTGAACCTCAAAGATCAAGATAAAGAAAGATAAGAAGGTCATTCTAATCAAGAACTCAACCTATGAGAAACCAACCTACAAGTTTTTTCCTAAGGTTGCTGCTCAACTCGATGACAAGGGAGCATTCTCGAGTATCCCACCTAGGGTTTTACTGGTTGAATACATTCATGCATACATTCATTGCAAAGTTGTAGAGATAGGAGATGTTGAGCTTGAAGAAGCTTATTAGAAGCTATGCAAGGACATAAACCTAAATAATGAGTACAAACACATTGAAGTGAAAGGGTTAACCAATGTCCTACTGTTCCCAAAAGAATTCAAGACATAATGGATTCTCATTGTGCTCAGCCGAGTGCATGATGATAAAATGCAGTTAGATGAACCTAAGGCAATAAAAAAGGATGTGATTCATGTAGTAACTGGATACCCCATCACCAAGAAGGCAAAATCCCTAAGACACCCTGGACGCTCGTAGATTGAAAAGCTAACTGGAGTCGAATGAGATGACAGAGGTCTGAAAGTCAACTCAATCATCGATCCTAAAATGAAATTTGGTGCATATGTGATTGGATAAAAGATATTTCAAGAAAGTAGAATGAACAACATTGCTTGTTGAGTTGTCGACACTACATACAAGATAGTAAAGAAAGGTGTGCAACTAGACCTAGCCGAGCTGCTAGTGAAGCAACTAGAAGAAAACCCAAGAATAATTAGATCAACCCAACCTAATACATGTAAGTTCAGTTCTCTATTAATGTGCACATTCTTTTACTTAAAAAACTTCTTTCCTTCAGTCGGTAATGTCCCTTGGGACACCAACTGGCCTATCACAACATAGATTAGTGATTACATTAAATCACTAGGAGATAGTTTCATTCCACTATTGGATGCATACTTCAATACATTTAAGAATAGGATGCAAAAGAGGATGAGAATCCCTGCACAGTTGGTTGATCAATACAAGGATGAGATATCATTTGTAGTTGACACCGACACTACACTCATCAAAGTTACCAACCCAAGAAAAACATGGTTACCACCATTGGATTATGAAATTGACATAGATCTAGCTACTAAAGCTATTGAAGCCCTAATGAATGAACTAGTTGACAAATCTATAAGTAGATTTGTACTTATGAGGAAGCCAAGTCAAGAATAAAGACTGGCTTAGGAGTCAAGAAAATAGGGAAGAAGCAAACAAAAATGGTGAAAACACTCAAGAAGAAACTCTCAGTAACTGATGAAGATTTGGAACAATCAACAGATATCACCGAGGGACACTCACCCGTTGGTGAAGGAAAAGAATTAAGTGATTCAAAGTCTACCGAATCTGATATAGATCCACCAAAGGCCAAGAAAACAAAAGTTACTAATGTAACAAATGCATCTAGGACAAGGAGAAAAAAAACTTACACATACTCACCACCATTGAAGAAAGGCATAGTGAAAACATATCAAAAAAGAAAATCCTCAACCCAGAAACTAACACCGAGACAACGGAAGAAATATATAAGAGGAAGAGAAGACAAGGATGATACTAAAGAGGCAGAAAGAGAACATAGAATACAAGAAGAAAAGGCCAAAATACCAAAGACAATTGATGAAATTGCAGAGTCAATCATCAATACAGGCAGTATACAACATCACAATATTAGACAATGGGGAAATCTGTCTACCAAGGATCAGAACAAAATAGAAGAAGCAATCATTAAGATGATGGTAGCTTACAAATATGTACCTTTAAAATTTGGCAATCATATTCCACAGGAGCTACAAGATAAAATATCAGCTAGATGGACATATGCATTACATATGGAGAAACAAATGAGGGAGAAATCCCTAGTTGCATTCATGACCAACTCCTAAGTTGAAGAAATTGACTCAACCATGAAGGAGTATGCCAAGAAGAGCATACAAGGTATTGAAAACAAGCTCGAAGATATTGACATTGAGAGAAATAAGATTTAGGCTCAAATCTTTAATCCACCCGAGCAGGTATGTAATGCCCAAAATTTTAACTAAGAAAACGCAACCATTTTTTTTTTGTTTTGATTTAAAAACTAAATCCAACATCACTATCAACACATTTATTAACCCATCTAAAGGGGTGGGATAACTCATTTAAGTTACAAATCTTAAGTGGATAACAAGATTTATATTAAAACCATGAGCAATAAAATAAATATTATTAATCTCTACTATAGTTCAACAGTGATCTACCTTTACGCCAATTAAATAGATTAATTTTCCTTAATAACATCACAAATTATTTGCCTTCTTATTCGATTGCTTACTTTTATTCAAATGTTTATTTTGAAGGTCTACTAACCACTCATTAGTTGAGAATTGCTATGTATCATACTAGGATGATCGGTTGAAGACTAAGCAATTTATTCTATATACATATTTTGCATATCATTGGGTATTACCAAAATTATAAAGTTTATAATTTCACATATGAAGTAATATTAAAAATCTTCAACTTATTTGCTAGATAATTTAACATCCCATATTTAAATTATCACTTGAATACTACTTTAGTTTAATAAATTATATTAGTTTGGATCTTCACACAATTTAAATTAAATCGATTACAATAATAGAAGAATATGAAGAGACCATATTATGATATGGAAGTGACTTTAAAATCAAATTTCTATTATTTATAGGAGAAAGAGAAGCTATCATAATAAAATTGAGTTCGTAATACCTAATGCTCATATTAAGTTTCTCCACACTTCGTATTTCCATTAAGCTAGAGAAAACTATCGTTCTATTATTCTTAATTCCATATCCACGTCAGACATTGTTTTTAAAAAAAATTTAAAATACTATAAACTTATCAAATCTTGTATCATTATTTAAATTCTTATCGAAGAACAAATAAAACTTAATTATAGAATATTATTACTTTTACAACTTAGTTGTAAGATACTTCTGCTTTTATTTCTATTTGTAGTTTTCTGGATATGTCAACTCACTATCTTACCTGGACGTTGACCCCTCTACAGGATTCAAATGAGTTAGCAAGAGTCTTCAGATTTGATGATGAAACTGCATTCAAATGGGTACAACCTTGGGTTACGAGAACCTATCAAGATCTTCCTATTGTTGATACCAGGGTGTGTACTAATAGTAATGAGAGAGATAAAGGCGTTGGTGGTAGTAACAGTCTAAATCTGCAGACCCCCTACCTATGGACGATCCAGAAGATTGATGACTTGGCTGATCACATGTACCTAGATCTTCATCGCATAGCTGGAGGAAACTAGCATCTAAATTAGAAGTACCAGAAGTACATTGTCGCCATTTTTTTATGTAGGTATATTAAATTTCTTGTCAAGAAAGAGGGTGGATACCTCACTCTTCTCTCTAGGCTGATACACTATCTACATTGATAGAAGTGATACCCATAGTAGCGGCACCGAGGGGATGGTGCACACAAATACAGATAGCCTCTCTATCACTTTTAGGCTTGGGAGAATCCTCTTACGCCAACCTATCGCTCACAGTTATGTTAGCATCCTGGAGACAACTTGTAATTATGGTGATGATTTGAACTAAAAGGCTACATTTCTATCAAATCTGATTTCAATAAATATGAATTAGTAATATCTAATCTACAAAGACCGATATAAAGTATTATACCAAGCTTGAAGGATGGTGTAGGCAGGGGTGGACACGACAGGCAATACAGTCAGCATTATATATTAGAGTCAACATTGAATACTCATTCCACTTAGGGTTACACATACACAGTCAAAAATTAATCATCGATATTTTCAAACCAATATACAAACCACGGTAAGAATCAATCCAGGAAATAACTACACTTCTCTCAGCCATGAGAATCATCCAATCAAAATTAAAGATCTTTTACCCTCATCACTGATGATCGAATTAGAGAAAAATATATGTTCTAGTCAGCATTAATTAAAGATGACATCTTAGATTGATCATCACAGGAGCAAAGATAAAATTTCAATTACCAAACACATAACTAGTTTTTCCATTACAACTTTGTTATAAATTATATCTTTTCTTACTCAAGTCATCAACTCAGCTAATTACGGTGGAAACACATAATAAGGAAAAAAAAGGGACATGATTCACTCCAGCAAATCAACAAGTAGATATACAATCAACGTTTGCATTTTGAATCAAGTTGCGTAGGTGGCATCAACTCAGTAGCAGCAAACTGGATATGGAAGTTGTGTTAATTCCCAACTGGATCTTGTTTGAAGACTAATCCTTCTAATCCTTAGCAAACCGATCATTAGTGTTATACAGATCGTAATTTATCAATCATTTACAGCAGCTCACACTCATTGTAGGACGATTTTGATAACCATCATAATAATGACTTCCAGTACAACACCATTTAGGACGGACTGCTATATAGTTGACAATGAATCCTATCTCTCCTTCCTATTTGGAATTGATTGAGATAAGATGATTTGTAAATGGACTATGTGTTTAAACCATATTTACTAACTGCCAGTCATTTTATGGAATTGGGTATCGGGTGATATGACAGGAAAACTATAAGCTCAGCGTAGACACCATAAGGTTTTGATCCACTGTTAGATGTGGCTCAAATTTTACTATGATTTGACAAAACTAATTTCACACCATTTGACTGAAGCGATTGCTGAAATGATGCCCGGTTCAAAAGTTATTCATGACTGTGTACGGATCTGTATAGAAAGTCTCAAGGTCAAGAAATTTTAAAAATTTATTTTCTCTATTTTTTCTTGTTTTCTTTAACACCATGCAAAATTCAATCCAATGCTAAAAAATTACTCTTAAACTACAATTTTTTTAATACATTTCTATGATTCTTCATAAAAGAATAAAATGAAATTAAAACAACACACAACATGCTCTATTATACAGCAAGATTTACATATAGTATATTGAAACTTCTCTTAAGCTAATTCCTCAAGCACTATAATGGTTTGAATGTTTAAAACATGGAAAGACACAAAACAAGTCTTGCTCTCCTCCCATCCAAATGGCATCATGAGACCTCAAGGATCCTAGCCAACCCCCGAGCAAGTAAGGATATGGTGCACCATTAAGATTCATGATGAGAGATTATTTTTCCATATCACATTTACTCCTATCAAAACAATCCTTATAGCATCCCCTATAACAACTACCTTGAGGAAAAATACATGATCAATAAATTTATGCTAAAACCAAGCATATGAAGGAAGAAATAACTTATCTTTCTATGATCATAATCTTTACCACCACAACCATATCCAAGATCCTCCATTCTTCTCTTCTCTCTATCTTCTTCCACCAGCCATGAGTTCTCCCAAAATGAGAAGTGGGCAATGCTTCTCTTCCTTCTTCCCAAGTCATTTATCAATCTCCACTCCAAAAACACTTTCCCCAAATCCCTATCTCATCACTTTCAAAAAAGTGACTTTATGAAGGGTCATATCAAGTCCTAAGGACATTACCACATGTTGAAAAGGTCCCCAACCCCAAGGCATTGACCCTAGGCCCCTATTTTTGCACAAGGATACATGAAATTGACCAAACAACACCAAATAATGACCCGTACAAAGGTCCATTCGAGTTTTAACCTAACCCAAGGGTTTTAAAACCCTAAACTCTCTTACAAGGATTCTCAACCCTAATAAATTTGACCTATAGTAATAACCCATCAAGCATGATAAACATATTTCTTCATTCCTAACTATAGAAATTGAATTACTCCAACTCCTTTATGAGGTATTTTAACAAGTGTTTCTCCTTCCTCATGTAGGGACAGTTTCATTCCTACAAACACATCCACAAGTATAATCAAATCATCATAATTGATAACATTAGTTATTAATCACATTAGCATAGTTCTAGTATATGAAATTATCCATCATGAAATTGTAATTCATATACAATTGTTTAAAAATACTTTACATCCTCATTATATCAAATATTGATTAGAAGGAAGAGTACCAAGAATGATTATGATTGTTTCTTAGATCCCTTATTAGAAACCATTTGTAAAACCTTGTCTAAAATTCTATATTTTTAAATGCATACTTATCAAGGTATCCCAAAGAAGAAAACATACATGTTTAATTTCAATCAAGTTTACTAATGAAGCACAAGAGTATTTCCACTCAAATAACCCATCTGTAACTATTAGCCTATCTAATCTTATATGAAAGAAATATATTTCCACCAATTAGGTTTATTTTAGTCATACAAGTTGCAAGGTCTTATAAACACCCCATTTTCATCTACTAATCATGATTCCATCAAATAAAATTTCAACATAATATTTCAAATCAATTTATGCAAGAGGTATCTATCTTCTCATACTAATTGATCATAAAGATTGTTCAATTATCATCCTAGAATAAATTGGATTTTTGTTTTATTTTATTATATCGAGACTTTTCAAGAGAGAGAGAGAGAGAGAGAGAGAGAGAGAGAGATAAGAATTTTACCAATGAAATAACCGCACAACCACTTATTCAAACCTATATATTTGAAATTTAAAATTACATTGGTACTTAAGAAGGCGTGGTTGATGACATGTAACTGATTGAATGTTTGATAATGTTAAGTTGAAGATGATGCAAGACATTAAATCAGTTAATGGTTTGTATTGTCATTGATGTCAACTTGATATCATCTATACGGTCATGTACATAATGCCAAAGACTTCAGAGAATCAATGGAACGGAGATTATGCTTTCAAAAATGCATAAAAGTCAAGTATTCACTAAGTGACAGACAACATCGACGGAGTGCACACCATCGGTAAAGGCAAAGAAAAAGTCACAGTGATACCTGACGAGCAGAAGACAGTATTGCCCGACGAAGAAAAATCATAGTGATGCCCGACGAATGGAGATCCCGAAGCTGACTGGAGTCACACCGATGGAACTGGCAGTTGTCACCGACGACTAACTGCAGAGTTGACTGATAGAACAAAGAGTTTAGAAAATGACAAAATATCTAGCTGGCAGAGCTTAAGGATAGAATTAACTGGTTGTTTTATTTGTTTTATTTGACTAGAGTTAAGTAATATATTTAAAGAAGATTTGTACAGTTGGCAAGAAGATAACTACGAGATAAATCAGGAGTTAAAGATGTAAATCAGATTGTCTAGATTGTTTTTCACACCAAGAATCAAGAATCAAGAATATCATGTCTATATAAGAGACAAGTGTAATTCATTTTCACAATCACACACACAGGAAGGGGAGTGAATAAAAAGAGGATACTAAAGAGAAACTGATGAAGGATAACTTCATACAGTCTTGATCAATCAAGCTGAAGGAGAGCTAAAGAATTCTGTAGACACCTATGAATAGTGAAGCACAACATCACAGAGTAGAAAGTGTGGAGCACAAAGAATTGAATCGATACATTGATCAGAGAGGTAATGTACTTAAATAGATCTAAAAATCTACAATTCAAGTTGCATTAGAAACAGGTCATAGTGTTTCAGTTTAACCATTGAAGCATCAAGTCTCTTAATAGAGCAGGACTTAACAGTCTTCTATAATTGAGGTATATCCTAATAGATTGCCAAAAATTTTATCATGAAGATAGCATTGAGTGCCCGATACCGACACACAGTCTAATAAGGAGGCTGATGCAGTTAGGTAGCACCAGATATGCCAGATACCTATTGTGCCCATAGAGGTTGATCAATATTGGTAGCATATACATGCCAGATAAACTCATATTAAAATCCTCTAACAAGGTCACACCTAACAGTGTGTTTGTAACCTTTAACAAGGTTGGCTCCTAACAAGGCTCACTTCAGAAGAGTGAAAATTTGGGGTACCGGTCCCAGTGGTTTTTCCCTTAACAGGGTTTCCACGTTAAAATCCATGTGTTATGTGTGTATGGTTTATTACTTTACTATTTTACATTTCACATATGCATTTCTGGATTGATTGGTATACTCTGCATATTTACTGAGTATCGGTAAATAGATTTACTACTTATCGGTAATCAAGGAGAATAAGGTCAGACAAGATAAATCGACAGATAGTTAATTATTATTATTATTTCATGGCTTGCATCTTGTAGGAACTTAATAATCTGAGGTGTAGTGATTGGTGGTTGAAGTTTAAAGGATAAAAGTTTGAGGCCACTGATTCACCCCCCCTCTTAGTTATTACTAACAGGGGTCTTACATCCCCCTCTCCTTATTTTTGACTTCCTCCTAGAAGTCACCAAATTTAGTGGCATCATAAAATCTTACTTAAATCATTGAACATTTTAATCTTTAATCTTATATATGAGGAACATAAATCATTATCACATGTTCAACGATAAATCTGTTATCCACATATACTTTTTTTTTCTTAATTTTATAAATTATAAAACTCAAACCATAAACATGTTTAAGATATATTTTACTTAATTTATCCACTTCAATAATTTAAGAATAAAACTGCATACAATGGAATAATTTATTTTTAATATTTATAATGCATCTCATATTTGCATCATTTCCACAATTCTTCAATTTGCAATGAAATCTTGCATAGTATTATCATCTAAAGTATCAATGCTTAAATAAAGTCACACGAGTGTTTCTTGATACATTGCTCATCTTCTATACAAATAACAATTAAATTGTACCCCTAGAAATCACTCATGGTGTTGGTAGCTCTACATTACAATTTCATTGTGACATTCATGACTAAGTTGTATAATATGTGTCACTTATGTGATTTCATAGTTTATAATAATTCCACACTCTACAGATTGATAACTTTACAATTTAACAAGAATATACACAAGGGTTTTACAATACACTATCACAACACAAAACTCACACAAGGGCTTATGAGGATGTTCATTCATAATACTGATGGCATAGGAAAGGATGGTGCCATGGGGACCTTCTCTAAGAATCACCTTTCCTAGTACCTTCCCTTTGTTTGTGTAAGGGGGTTAGCCTCCAAAGGAAGGTACAAAAGAATCACACACATGATCTAGGGGGGAAATGGATTTATGACCATCCCATATTGGTCCCATTTGGACCCCCATACTCACAATGAAAATAAATTCCCCAGTGCATCTACTCCCCCATACGACCTGCCAGGAACCCCTCCTGGGTATGATAGTTTACAGAAGTCACATTACAAACATATTTTGCCAACATTTTTCAATAATAAAGGTCCTCAATAAATAATCATAAAACCAAAGATAATACTGATCAATATGTAAAATTCAAGAGTGGCCACATTAGTAAATACTTAGTTTAAAACAAGTAAAGACATGTCCTTGAGGAAAATAGGACCATCAACAAAATTTGGCTAAGTAGCCTGGAACAATAAAAAAAAATTGTATTGTAGGCAAATATCAAGAAAATAAAATAAAAATAAAAAAGAATTCTCAACAAAATAAATAGATCGACAATCCACATTTGATCAATAATTGCACATTACGAGCACTATGTGGCCTTATTAAGGCCACTGAGAGGGAGGAGGGGAATGGTGGTTCTCTAACCACATAATCATATAATAGCATGCCGTATGAAGGTGGTCTCTACCACATAAAATATAACCAACATTGGTCCCGCACAACCTGGGACATGATCAATAATGAATTTGTAATGCCATGTATTTGAAAAACCAATATATCTGCCATAATATCCATGTATCACTGCCATAATAGGAACCATCCTCGACCCATGAGTAAACACATTAAGGAGTAGGTTTGCACTATGAACCAAAAAGTTTAGTTTTACATGTGTGGGAGTTTATAGGGACTAACATCCTTCAGAGTCTTGCAGTCAATGGAGATCCTCTATCTCTCAACATGGTGTGTCTCATATAGCACACGCTATGGAGTTACTATCACCATAACATTTATCTGTAAGACTCCAATGGGTGTCCTCTATCACTCAGCCCCTAATTACATGGTGTTTATCTCCTATAGCATACGCTATGGAGCTACTACCAACACAAAAATATACAAGACTCACACAAAACACATCATCTACCACATTCATACATAATGTTCTCAACAAGGGTATTCTTCTCTAGATCACATATGACACCCATCTTACCCTTATCCAAGCTAGGGGAAAAAGGTCACCAACCTGAAGCACATCACACTTACTGGCTTACTTCACATGTCACGATACACCTTTTTTGTTTCCACAATGACCACAAGAACTTCCATACATAGATTTACTTGATACAAAACATATTTTTTTTTATAGGGTCTAACATATTTTATCATATTCTAGGGTGCACACAAATCTACACAACAAGTCATGAACCACATTATCATGATGATACATCAATAAGTATTTTCTTGTAAACACACCCTTGTAGTCTATTATTATTATTATTATTATTATTATTTTATCTTACCTTCAATTCTATCATTATGTCTTCTAGATCAATGTTCAACTTTTCAGTATTGTCTAAGTTTGATATTTTTGATGTAAAAGTTCCCTACTTTAATGGTTGTTTATCCATCTATACTCATATAGAATGATTTAATGCTAGCATAATATGCTCAATAAATATTGAATAACAAATTTTAAAACTCATTAACCTCTACCCACACACATTTTGCATCCTTTATACCTTGAAAATTAATCCTCACATGAATGCATTTTAACCACAATTTCTACTAACTTCATAAAACATAGAGAGCTATAGAAAATTAAAATTCCCTTATCATATTAACCAATTATTAATGTTCCTTTTATAATCTCATGTACAAGGTTCTTCTAAACAAAACTAACAAATACAATAACACCACTTTAATTAAGAGTATTGATGTTGCATGTACTTAATTTCTAATTCCTTATCTAACCATGGATCCTTCCTACCCTCATACTTAGATCTAAATAAAAATAAATAAATAAAAATATAAATTAATATCTTGAAGAAATACTAATAATGGATAAGGTCGATTGTTCATAGTCCTTATTTTATTATTTTTATGAACCTACATGTATACATGGTAGCACCCATTTGGTTTTGAATTGAAATTTAAACTCCCAATTTTCCACTCCAATAATGCAATTTTACAAGGACTAATGCATCATTTTTTTTGAGTTCAAACATCATGTCTTAGTGTTTTCATCATAACCAATTTTCCTATTACTTGATCCTTAAAACCATTTTATACCACTATTTATTAGACCTTAGGTAGTGAAACACTTATGTTTTGGTAGTATTAGTAATCTCACCCCCCTTTTTTTTGTGCTCATTATTTCTCTTAAGTTACTGGAACCTCTAGGTTAATTACTATGTCCATGTGCGGAAAAAGTTAAATCACAAAACTAAATTTTTATTTGTATTCAAGGAAAGGATTAATTCTATAATTGGCCTTAATACTCTTGCACCTATACTACCAAGCATTAGGGAAAATAAATAAACATTGGAAGAAATAATTTTATTAGAAGGACTTCATTTTGAAATCATTATGGAAAACCTTTATCTTATAATTTTAGAAATATAAATGCACTAATATTTTAATACAATAGATAGTCATGGGGGCATATTTAGGGTTACAACTATATCTTATACTTTATAAGGTAACATGTTCATTCTTTATCCTGATTGAAATTGAAGCTAACAAGATTTCTTTGCACAAAAGATAGAGATCATGAGGGTTGTAGTGTGGTATGCAAGTAAACCTTATGAGTGGATTAAAAGAAGGGTCCCCACTCTATATAAAATTTATTGGGTACAAACTTAAGAGTCATATAATTGTGTACTTTTAATTCATATGGTTATGCACGATGTTATGACGAATCTCCTTATTACAACACACTTTCGTAGCACTAAAATTGTTTCATTTAATTCACTTGTTTCCTAAATATTCAAAGGTAAGTTTTCTTAAATACTTTCCTACATTCTCTACCATAATATATTGATAAAGTTTTAATAGTTTACATTTTACAATCCTGGGGAAACTTGTATTATTTACTTTTGATTTAATAATATTATCTACATCCCATTCACTTGCTATAAATTTATTTTACGCAAGGTTACTAGATCTATTATACTGAGTAGAGTTGTAAGGTTACTACATAACTTGGACCCAAATTATGCCCTAGTGTTGCAACCTAGGGCTTTGATACCAAATGTAATGCCCAAAATTTTAACTAAGAAAACACAACCAATTTTTTTTTTGTTTTGTTTTGATTTAAAAACTAAATCCAACATCACTATCAACACATTTATTAACCCATCTAAAGGGGTGGGATAACTCATTTAAGTTACAAAGCTTAAGTGGATAACAAGATTTATATTAAAACCATGAGCAATAAAATAAATATTATTAATCTCTACTATAGTTCAACAGTGATCTACCTTTACGCCAATTAAATAGATTAATTTTCCTTAATAACATC
>MU224522.1:2485662-2499062 GCA_018584345.1 Thuja plicata | reverse complement strand
TACTGATGGCTTCTCTAGTTCCCTTTGATCTCAACCGTTCATCTCCCTATCTCTGGGATTGATCTCAACCATTCATTTTATCCCCAATTCCTATATAATAAACCCTTCATAACCATTTGAAGGATCCAGGATTTCAAGCTCTCGTGCGCCATTACTATGTCAGTTTGGTTCTAGCATTCAAACCATCTTGCGATCACACACGCATTTCAAGTATCAAATTCTCGACACTTCTTAAGTCATAGATGCTACCCACACCAATACTGAGCATCAAAAACATCATTTCGGAAGGAGTAGAGAGAGACAATAGAAGCTTCAAGCACTTTGGGGTTTGCATGCATTTGTTTTCCTTTCATTGCCTGTACATTTTATTGATTACGTTTCAAGTTATTCGTTATTGGTAGCTTTGGGTATTGGATTTATATTATTGTAAAACCATTGCTACTAATCCTTGCCTTTGGAAAGCTTGGGAACCACGAATCACAAAAAGAGGCGTACATTTTGGTGAACCCGACGTGAACTTACAACCCGCGTGAAATTTGGTCATATCTTTCAAACCGCATGGAATTATTTTATGAATTTTTTTTTGCAGGTTGACGCTAGTCTAAGGAGGCCCCAAACAAAAATTTAGATTTTTCTAAGTTTTTTAAATTTATTTTATAATTTTTCTGTGATATTTCATAAAAAATCATTTATGGGCACAAATCAGAGTTTCTTTTCAAGAAAATTACATTTTTGGAAAGGTATTGAAATTAAAAAAGGGGGTTTATTCTCTGTGATTTTAATTTCTGTAAAAATAACAGATCTTTTCAAACTGGTCTTTTATGATAAAATGGGTCCCTAGGGCACAAATTAAGGAATTATGATCTAAATTGTTTTTTGCAGGTATAATTTGACATAAGAAAGCTACAGTCCAAAATTTACATTTTTCTGAATTTTTTACGATTTTTTATAATGTTTTTATGATATTTCATAAAAATTTAATTTTGGACACAAATTAGCATTTCTTATCAGAAAAGTTACATTTTTGGAAAGGTATTGAAATTATAGAGGGGGTCCATTCTCTGTGATTTTAATTTCTGTGAAATTATTTTGCAAAAATAAAAAATCTTTTCAAACTGGTCTTTTATGATAAAATGGGTCCCTAGGGCACAAATTAAGAAATTATGATCTAAATTTTTTTTGTAGGTATTATTTGGCATAAGAAAGCTACAGTCCAAAATTTAGATTTTTCTGAATTTTTTTACGATTTTTTATTATTTTTTTATGATATTTCATAAAAAATTAATTTTGGACACAAATCAACATTTCTTATAAAAAAAGTTACATTTTTGGAAAGGTCTTGAAATTATAAAGGGACTTTATTATTTGTTATTTTTTTTTTTTGACAAATATTTTCAAAAAAAAAAAGATCTTTGAAAAAGTTTTCTTTTTGTGTGTTCTTTCTTGATTTCTTGGGGATTGAGAAAATGACTAATGGCCAAGAGGATAATCAAACGCATACCAGGTGCTAGAGCATTAAGAGTTGCCAGAAGGAGAACCATCAACTATTGATCACAACAAAGGGCTATTCTCGCAATCATAGCTAAAGATCAAAGCGAAGCATACACGAGGTACATTGATTCAATTAAGAGATTCGCAGGTAAGTATAACGTCACCATTAATTTTAGCAATCTCAACAATCCTGGAGTTTCTAAATATTCTGTTGTTTTGGATTGAAAGCTTTCATTTCTAAAGATACTAAACACTTTCTTTGACAGGTACAAATCAAGGAGGTAAGATAACAATACAACTTAAAATTCATTCACTTGTCGATTTGGGTTTAAAAATAACAGTGTTTGTCACACATCTCACATCTCACATTTCAAAATTGGGCTTAAAATTGACATGGGGACTAAAATTGAACAAGGCAAAGAATTTCTTGATTTGGTGCATTAAAATTGAACAAGCAATCAACACCTACTTTTGGGCTTAAAACTGAACACTTGTACTTGTATGGTGGTGTAGCTTAGTTCACATTTCAAATTTTTGGAGCTTAATCAATTTACCTTGTATCTTGAGTTTTGGGTGCACTTGCACAATCTGTTAGATTAAAAACCTTTATAATTTTTAGAAAGGCCTGTCCGGGGAATGCACTTCTTCCTTGGAGAATGACCTTAAACTGGTAATCCTTCCGATCGGTATATAAACAAGGCGTGAACCAAAGTTCTGTCTTATCTAGCCAAGCTCGGGCGAGGCATGTTGATGATAGTCTGGATCAGGTGAATATCCCTAAGGAGACAGTATGGTCAACTAGGATCTTAAGTGAGTCACACACGTACAAACTGATTGGATAGATGCCACAGACCCTTTCTACAACCTTGATAATTAGAGGCCAACCCATTTTACATCCGAACAGATACCTTATTATAGTGCAAGGGGTTGCATAATTCCCCCCCAAAGATTCCCAACATATGTGTCCCACGGTATTTGTGTAGTGAAAGAGATCTTCATTCCACGACAACAATACCTAGAAACGGAAAAAACACGGGCACCTACGTCATGGACCTTCGTGTCCTAGTAGTGTGACAATTGTTGTGTGAGCTAATGGAAATTCAAGCATTGGGCCTATAACATTGTATTCTAAAGCCATTGACCTTGATTAATCTGACTGTTCATTGTTGAGACCACGTGATAACCTTGCAACTTGAAAAAGTTGTAGAAAATACACATTATCAGTCTTCATTCTTCAAAAACACAGTGTCTGTCGTGCTTGTTTCCTTGATCAATTTCTGAAAACACAAAAAAAAAACATCCAAACTATCAAAATGAGTCAAATGTGTTAAAGTCTAGGGTTGTCAATGTCAACTATCTTGCAAATCAGAAGCATTGTTCCAAAATATCAAAATTGTCATGTAGTGATACCCATCTTTTAGTCTTTTTTTGAGACTGTTCCTCTTTTACTACAATTGCCCACATTGTGCCGCAATTGAAGGAAGTTGGCCATAGTTTAACTGTTTATTGCCGCAATTGACTTGTTTATTACTGCAATCGGTGATAATGTACCGCAATCGACTATACACTTTATCGCAATTGGTGGAGTTTTGCCACACTTGACTAGAGACATTTTACACCTATTTTAAACCTAACAACCTTGAGAGAACTCTTCATTTGGTGTCCAAAACTAGTGTCTATCCTAGGAAAATGCGAAGAACATTGTGTGTATCTCTAAACATTAAAGATCATCCCTTCTCTGAAAAGCACGATTATTGTCAAAAACATTGTTAGTTCGAAAGCTCAGACTCAAAATACCTTGATCTCATCATATCAAACATCATCATCTTTATAAAAGTGACTTTGTCCAAGGCAAAGGTCAACAAATCTTATCTTTTTACATCATCACCATTTTGAGATCAAGATATATCAAAATCTGTCCTTAGAATTACCTTTGTCCAAAACATAACTCAGACTTCCTTAGAAAGGATATTCTTCTTTGTTTGCTTTATATCACTTGTTTTAGTTACAAAATATAGACCACAATATGTCTCAAACACCTCATGGAGGGCCTTACACAAGGTCAAAGGCTAGAATGCAACCTGATGAGTCATATGTCAATAGATTCCCCACTTGGGAAACAGAGAGAGAAGATGACCCCTTTGTAAACACCAGTTCTACTCTGTTCATTGAACAACTCCGTGGGGCAGCTCTTTTCCAAAATGTCACAGAAGAGGAACTAGAGGATATAGAGCAAGAAGCTTATTCCACACAAGTAGTTGATGCTATTGTAGAGAGGAATCCCAAATTCTTCTTAGCCATGCTGATAAAGAAGGGAGTCAAACTCCCCGCTGAATTTAGTGTATCAACCATATGCACTGAAAACCCTCTCACAGGTCAAAACACTACTCAGCCTCCTCAGATACTGCCTGTTGTCTCTCAAATCTTCCCACCATTGGTATTACCCACATTGACATAGACGATATCTAGTCAAACCAATGACACAAACCAGGCCAGTACATCTTCCACTCAAAGCATGATAGGTTCGCAACTGAGTGCACTTGTGGTTACTAGTATGCTCCCACCTTCGGTCACATGGCCGGGGCAATCAAGCTGTCAAGCTGTGCCTTCCATCACACCAAACACCAATTGTTCTGAAACTATGTGGCTGCTGCAGTCAAATCATACTAGTCTTGGGATCAACACCTCATGCCTACAGGGATCCATCCCTGCAGGTATGACTTACAGTCGATGCCCACCCAAGGATACACCTTTGCTCATTCTGACATCAATCCAACCTCCACAACAACAACCACAACTTCAGTTGCCTCAAATCCAACCTCTGCAACAACAACCACAGCTTCAGTTGCCTCAAATCCAACCCCAGCAACAAAAAACCCAACTTGAGTTACCTCAAAACCAACCCCCGCAACAACAACCCCAGCTTCAGTTGCCTTAATTCCAAACTCAAAAACAACAACCCCAGCCTCAAACCCAACCTCAGCAGTAGCAATATCAACCCCAGCAGTATCAACCCTAGTTTCAATCACAACAAGAAACGCATCAAAGCCCACCATGGGCTACTCATGTGCCCCCATTTCCAAATCACTCGGTGGGAAATCAATATCAAGTCCCCAGGATGAAATCCTATGTTCCTACTCAAGGGACACAAAGGCGCAACCTCATACCTACTACAGCATAGAGGAACGTCCTCACACATCAACCTCAATATCAAACAGACATGTTAATGCAACAAATGCAGACCCTTCAAACCCAAATGATGGATATGCAAAATTAGGGGCAAACTAAATCCTACACTGCAGAGGATTTATACCCATACCCCTTTGACCATTCTCTCCACATGTCTCCATTCCCAAATCACTTCTCGGTACCAAAATTTGATAAATATAGGGGCAATACCAACCCTATTGAACATATCCAAGAGTTTTTTTCTAGTTGCGTTGAAGTCACCTATGATGAAACATATTTAATGTGACTGTTCCCACAAAGCTTGGTTAGACCAGAAATAGAATGGTTCTCGCATTTACCTCATGGCATTTAGTCTTGGGGTGAACTGGCTAAAAAGTTCATAGCTCACTTCCATCATAACATCAAGTGCAAGGTCAGCATCAAGGACCTATGCAATATCAAACAGAAGGATGGATATCCTTTTGTGAAGTTCCTATAGAGATGGAGGAATATGGAAAACCACATAACATATGATGTGCCTGAACAAGACCTAATAGTCATGTTCGTTGACAATATAATCCTAGACATGCCATTCACAACAGAATTACAGTTAGCTCCGAACTTCACACAACTCATCAAACAAGGAGTTTGTTGTGAGAAGAACTTAGTCAAACGAGGAATCCTTGCAGATCCAACACAAATGAATACAAACAAAAATGCAACGGACAAAGCTAAGTGGTGGAACAAAAATAATAATGTCACCAATGATGGTGTCATTGATGTGAAGACATTCAACTATGCACAACCTAAGGTGTCACTGCAAGGTGCACATGTAGCCAACCAAAAACCCACAGGGCCCACTCAACAAGCATACACCCAAAACCAACCTCCCCCTATACAAGCAGCCGCTATGTCAAATAGTCAACAACATAATCAACTCCAGCAATGAGATTTCATACCATTAGGAGAGCCGATAGAATCAACTTTATGCAAGTTGATACAATCAAACACTATCACTCTCCCAAAAATTAGGGACTTTGAACAGGATGCAAACAAACCAAGGTGGTATAATGACAAGGATTTCTGCGAGTTTCATCGGGTGAAAGGGCATAAAACATCTAATTGTTAGCGATTGAAATATGCTATCCAAGACCTGATTGACATAGGGGCCATTGATGTGACAAATACCCAAACCAAAGGCACAAATGATCACACTATCTTCAATGATACCTTTCATAATCACAACAAGGGAAAAGCCTTCAGGTCTGGTGGATAGGCAAAACAAGTCAACTATACATATGCCAACAGTGATAATGTTATTAATTACCTCAATCCTTCAGATAGCCACGTGGCTACAATCACTATCAAAGACCAAGGTAACAAATGTGTTGTAACAACATGTCATTCCAAAGTAATCTTGAAAGGAGTACCATCCTCATCTACTGTATCTACCAATCCTAAAGCAAACTCAGATCCACAGCTAAGCATAGTGGATCAACTAAAGCACACACCTGCCCAGATCTCCATGTTTGACCTATTGCGCATATCTCCACAACATAAACTGGCACTTGACCAAGCCCTTCAGAATGCAGCTGTCCCAAGGGACATAACACCCAAGAGCTTCCAAATGATGGTTAACCATATAGCTGCTAAAAAACATGCCACATTCATAGACTGCGATGTGTTGCTGCATAAACCCCTGCATAATGATCCTTTACACTTACTGATCCAGGTTCACAAAAATGCTATCTGTAGGGTCTTTGTTGATGGTGGAGTTGGGTTAAACATCTATACTTTAAAGTTAATCAAGAAACTAGGCTATTTAGAATCAAGCATTGATGTCACAAGGAGGATAAATATCAAAGCTTATGATGAAGAGAAAAGGTCCTCTAAAGGTATTATCATTCTACTTGTCCGTATCGGTCCAGTGGTAAAAAAAACTCCCTCCAGATCCTAGATCTTGAGTTGGGATACAACATGTTACTAGGGAGACCCTAGATACATGAAATGCAAGCTGTACCTTTGATGTACCATCAATGCATCAAGTTCCCACACTAGGGAGAGGAAATCATCATAGAGGGAGATCCCAATCCTTTCCAATACTGTAATGCGGTCCAAATCAGCACTCATAACCAAGTACCCTCAAACCAAGATGCCAGCATCCCATCCTCTTTAGATTCAAATCCTAAGGATGTCACATGGACAACATGAAAGATAGCCATTAACAAAGACGCAAGTATCCCCTCCTCTTCAGATTCAAATCCTAAGGATGTCACACGAAAAGTGGGCAAAATATCCATCACCGACAAAGGCTGTGGTGAGTACAGATATGAAGAGGCTTTCACCATCATGAACATGCCTTAGAGCCTGAGAACTTATGGCATGCCACAACCTATTATTATAATAGAAACTCCACAACCTATTCTATTCAAATGTCCTCCCATAACCTTCGTCAGATGGGGAGACATAGAAGAAGAAAATCCATTTGAACAAGATATCAGTACATGGTTATACCAAGACCCATAAGAGACAATCCAAAAAACCCTACCCCTGTCGAACTATGGTAATGATTATACAATGTTACAAAGATTTGGGTATGATGGTACAACCAGCCTAGGGGCAAGACAACAAGGCATAATGGAATTGTCTCTCCCGCCAACCCAGAGAAACAAGAGAGGGTTAGGCTATGGGAAACAAAGAGTCGGTCCTATAATCCAAGACAGCCAAGTTGATCAGGGACAAATAGAAGAGATGCACTGGGGGCACAACACAGAACATGTCTTGATAAGAAACATACTAGCATAATTATTGCCCACCGAAGAGGGAACCACACAAATCTGAATAGACCTCTACATAGCAATCAATGATAACAAAGGAAGTGAGACATCTGAAAAGCATTCTATCAAGACTGACTCCCATGAGTATGAGTGGAGGTCCCTTCACGACTCTGAACTGTCGATCCCAGATTATTCCCCTCGATCAGACACTATCATAAACCTAGAAGACTTATTTGACCAACTATCCATTGCCGAAGAACCCTGCATAGATAAGCATGTCATTTATCATTCTCCAGTGGTGCATCCACATCACAATCCAATTTTGTAGAAACCATATATGTAGTCCCTTTTAATCAACTAGAGTCAAACAACCATGAAAGTATCTGTCTTGTACACCTAAAGCTAATAGAGTGGGATCAACAAGGACCACCTGATTTAGATGTCTTTGAGAATGATGATGCTATTGCTGATTTCATGGGACTTAGGGAAGGTATGCCATCAAGAGACCACAAGGCAGGCTTCACCATTGACCTTGACAAAGCGACATATTTTGGGGAGGAAACTCCTCTTTCCAGTCCACAAGAGAAAAAAGAACAAAAATATGATAAAAAGCTAAAACAAGACGTATCTTCTAGCGAAAACCTCATTGAGGCGCTAGAAGATGGAAAGAAGGAACTCCTCCCCTTGACAGAGGAAAAATCAACATTACTAGTAGAAGAAACAAAGGAAGTCAATTTGGGAGATGACAAGAACCCAAAGAACATATACTTGGAAAAATCACTCACCCCTGAGGACAGAGAATAGTTTATTAGCTTCTTTAAAGAAAGGATGATCAATTTTGCATGGTCCTACTTGGATATGCTAGGGTTAGATCCATAGCTAGTACTACACCATCTCCTGTTGCTACCCAATGCCAAACCTGTCAAGCAGAAGCTGAGAAAGATGCATCCCCATGTTGCATTGTTAGTCAAGACAGAGTTGAAAAAGCTCCTAGATGCCAAGTTCATAAGACCAATACCATACGCAGACTGGATATCTAACTTGGTGCCAGTTACAAAGCATAGTGGTCAGATATAGATTTGCACAGACTTCAGAGATCTCAACATAGCTTTTCCCAAGGATGACTTTCCCTTACCCAACATTGATATGATAGTAGATCTAACCGTTGGACATCAAATTCTATCACTCATGGATGGATTTTTAGGGTATAATCAGATAAGGATCATGCCAGAAGACCAACATAAAACAACTTTCACATGTCCTTGGGGCACTTACTATTGGAACGTCATGCCGTTTGGTCTCAAAAATGCTGGCGTGACATATCAAAGGGCTATGACAACTATATTTCATGATCTCATCCACAAAATAATGGAAGACTATGTGGATGACATACTAGCCAAGTTAATGCTTCGCAAGGATCATCTACAAGTATTGGGACCAATCTTTGATAGAATGCAGGAATTCAAGGTCCGTCTAAACCCAAAGAAATGTGCATTTGGTGTCACAGCAGGAAAGCTACTAGGATTCATAGTGTCACATAGAGGCATCAAAGTAGACCTAGAGAAAGTCAAAGCAATATTGGACATGCCTCCACCATCAAACCTGAGGCAACTAAGAGGGTTACAAGGAAGGCTCCAATCAATCAAGCGCTTCATAGCTTAGCTAGTAGACAAGTGCCACCCATTCCAACATCTACTACACAAAGACGTTAAATTCATATGGACCGCGCAATGCAAACAAGCATTCCAAATATTCAAGGACTACCTCCTCAAGTCTCCTATATTGGTGCCACCAGTCCAAGGTAGACCATTGATTCTGTATATCTCAGCAACGAAGTCAACATTAGGTGTACTCTTGGCAGAACATGATGATGCAGGTAAAGAAAGAGCCATCTACTATCTAAGAAGAACATTGGTTGGATATGATCTCAACTATATGCCAATTGAAAAGTCATGCCTTGCAGTTGTCTTCATTTCCCAGAAGCTGAGACATTATATGTTGAGTCACCAAACAAAGTTGATCACACATATTGATCCCTTAAAGTACCTCCTAAGAAAAGTAGCGCTCACCAGATGACTTGCGAAGTGGGTAATGATCTTAAGTGAGTTTGACATTGAGTACATAGATAGAAAGGCCATCAAAGGGCAAGTGATCATGGATCAACTAGCAGATGCACCCATTCAGGACCATCAGCCTATTATTTCTGACTTTCCTGATGAATCTATTATGACACTACAACCAGCAATCGAGGTATGTCAACTCTATTTTGATGGGTTGTGCACGAACCATGGTGCAGGGATAGGGATAGTGCTTATCACTCCAGATCATGATACAATTCCAAAGTCTTTCAGACTCAACTTCCCATGCACAAACAACATAGCAGAATATGAAGCACTGGTTATCAGTCTAAAGATAGCAATTCAATGGAGAATCAAGAACCTCAAGGTCTTTGGAGACTCGCAGTTGGTCATCATTCAAGTCAATAGTGATTATACGACCAAAGATGAGAAGCTCATACCATACAAATCACAGATGGAAACACTACGCACCAAGTTCCATTACATCTTCTTCAAGCAAGTCCCACAAGCACAGAACAAAGCTACAGATGCGATGGATACCATAGCATCATTGATAGATATTCCAGGTAATGAAACAAGATTCCAGTTTCTAGTAGAGAAACTCTCGGTGCCATCACATCAAGCATCCATCATAGAATCAACATGTGTCCTTGTTGGTCCTGAAAACCCATGGTACCAAGATGTCTATAACTACCTCCAAAACAGTGTCTTACCTCCCAACTTGTCTAGAAACTAGAGAAAGTCCCTCATCCACCAAGCCTCTAGGTATACCATCCTCTCAACTACTTTATATAGACGAAGTCTAGATGGAACGCTACTACGATGTCTCACTTCCACGGAATCCTAGAGAGCTCTGTACGAGGTACATGAAGGAATTTGTGGAACCCACAAAGGTGGCAAAAACTTAGCTAAGAAGATCATCCGCATGGGATACTATTGGCCCACAACGCCACAATAGAGACATATGCACACAAACATGTACAAAGGTGTAGACAGTGTCAGATTCATGGAGACCTCATCCATGCACCAGCCTAGGAACTAAATCCTATCACATCACCATTGCCATTTTCCATGTGGGGATTTGACCTAGTGGGCAAAATTACACCTTCTTCAGCAAATGGACACAAATGAATCATAGCAGAAACAAAGTACTTCACCAAGTGGGTGGAAGAAATTCCTCTCACTTACATAACTAGAAAGAAAATAACAATGTTCATACTTAACCACATTATCTGTCTATATGGGATCCCTCAAACTATCATGACAGGTCATGGTACACCTTTCCAAAAAAAGGATGTTGAAGAGCTACGTGAACAATTCCATATCAAGCAAGGGTTCTCCTCATTTTATTATCCTCAAGGAAATGGCCAAGATGAAGCTACAAACAAGACAATCTTGAAAATCTTGAAGAAAATAGTTAACAAATCAGGGCGAGACTGGCTTTTACATCTTAGTCCCACATTATGGGCATACAAAACTAGTGTGAGAACACCTACAGGAGCCACTCCTTTCTCCCTAGTCTATGGATCAGAGGTGGTAGTACCCCTTGAAGTGGAAATCCCATCCCTAAGGATATCTTTGAAGAACCTGATTACAGATGAGAACTATAGAGTAGCAAGGCTCAGTGAACTTGAGTTACTAGATGAAAGAAGACATCATGCCTTCAACCACTTACAAGGCTATCAGAATCACCTTAGAAGAAACTATCACAAGAAGGTGAAGCCATAAAAATTTGAGGTAGGAGACCTTGTCCTCATGGAAAATCAAAAGAACCAAGCAGAAAGAGTCAAACCCAAAAAGTTTGAGCCTAACTGGCTATGCCCATTTGTCATTATCAGCTCTACTTAGAGTGGGGCATTCATACCAGCGACACCAAAAGGAGATCATCTCCCCGGATACATCAACAACATGTACCTAAAGAGGTTCTACCCTTGAGGTCTCTATGGTTAATGCACCTATCTACATATCCAGAAAATACCCAAAAAAAATTAGAAAATACAAAATGTTACCTTGGTGAAAACCTGGCAAATAGGCGCCTTGGAGACAACAAAAAGAATCAAAAAAGAAAAAAAAGTAAAGAGAAAAAAAATCGCTCTCTTAGTGAAAACCTGTCAAATAGGCGCTATTGAGTAGATACCTTGGTGAAAACCTGGCAAACAGGTGCCAAGTGATCAAATCCAGCTTCACCATCAATGAACTCCAAAAGCTTGAGCACACTTCAAATGCAAGACTGACTACCCAAGCTATATACAGAAGCACATTCCCCTCTGAGAACCAAGCACTTACCCCTGGTTATTACTGGTCCACCAGAATGGGGGGCAATTCTAAATGGCCGGAAGAAATCCAAAAAATTAGAAAACTCATCAAAAATCCTAAAAAGATCAAAATGTTATGAGAAAATCAATCTTCATAAAAAAACATTAAAAAAATTGCAAAATCCCAAGCAATAAAACCAACTCGGTCATCAAGAGAGCAAAGGGCGATCATGCCCAGTCAATCAATGTCACAATCATGAGCTTTGCAAATCAACATGGGGCTCATCTGACACAACCTTATCAATCTATCAAACCTATTAGCAAGCAACTGACGACCAAGCCAATCTATTAATTGTCACAATCATGAGCTTTGTGAACCAACATAGGGCCCATCTGACATAGCTTGATCAGCTGCCAACATGACCATAATCAATCAATCAAATCATATCAATTGTCTTACACAGTGATGGATATGCTCAAACCAGATAGGTCAGTCTTATATGAGTAATCTATTACCAAAACGAGACACACTCAAGAAATCAAGCCAATCAAGCCTATCCAAAGAATCGAGCCAATCAAGAGAATCCAATTGCATCAAGGAACCATCCAAAAAATGTTGACAAGGTCAGTCAGTCGATCAGATGTCAGTTTATATTTTGTGGTTATGTTCTTACGCTACACCAGGATCCACCATGTGAGGAGAGTAGCTATGATAGATCATGACTTATTTTCTTTGATTGCTATCTGTTGATTGTTCACTTTGATTTTAGGGCCATGATGATTTAGGATAAATGCAGTAGGCGCTGTCACTTATCTGGCAACCACGCAGTTCCACGATCTAAGCTTAACCCTGGGAAATAATTGGACATTCCTTCTCTTTTATTTGCTTTCTTGGTTTATAGAATCAAGAGCTCAAAGTTCTATTTAGATGGACTCTGAGTGCGTTGGATTTCTATCTTGGTTTCTATGGTCTTTTTTTTTATTTGTCAATCAAGAGCTCACAATGCTATCCAGATGGACTCTAGGGGCGTAGGAGTTCTATCTTGTTTTCTTTGGCTTTTCTTTACAGAATCAAGAGCTCGCGGTGTTATCCAGATGGACTCTGGGTGCATAGGAGTTCTATCTTGGTTTCTTTTTTTCAATTTATTCAGAGGACAAAGCGGTATCCAGATGGTCAATATCTGGGTACTTTTGGCTCTCTTTCTTTTCAAATAGGGAACATGGTTGAACCCAGATGGTCAATATTTGGGTGCACTAAGTTCTCCTTCTATTCAATCTCTCTACTCCTTCCACTTATCAAGAGATCATGGCGATATCCAGGTGGTATGTGATATGGATGCATTGGACGCTCTTCAAAATTTCAAAAAACAAAAAAAGATGCAATGATGAAAAATATTGGAAACAGGGGCAACATTTTGGGACATTCATCCTTTCTAACAACTCATATCTATCAAAAAAATCAAAATTTCCTTTCTATCATTCCATATCTATCAATCAATCCCAGAGATCACATTCCAAACTAACTTCTTTCTAACTAACACATGCATTACTCAAAAATTTTGTGCATGGTAGATTGCATTCATTTATTGCATAAGAAAAATCCAAAACATGTGCATAGTAGATCATATAAT
>MU224522.1:2459187-2485612 GCA_018584345.1 Thuja plicata | reverse complement strand
CTTTCTAACTAACACATGCATTACTCAAAAATTTTGTGCATGGTAGATTGCATTCATTTATTGCATAAGAAAAATCCAAAACATGTGCATAGTAGATCATATAATCAATGCATCCATCATCAATAATCATAACTAACATAGGAATGCATTGATCATCATCATATTGTGAATCACATTTTCAACAAATTAATGCTCATTTGACGCATTTTCTATGCTTAATTTTTTGAGGGGGAATATAGTCCGCTTGCTATCACTAGGGCAAGCTGGGGCATGATCAAATCTTAAAATTCTTTGACACACTGCAACAAATCACATCGCATCAAAGAGGGGAAATGTAGACACCCAAAAATGGACAGGCTTGCAACTTTACATTGAAAACACTAATTTTTATCTATTAATTAATGGTTTTTTAATCATTAATTAATCATCTATTTTCCTCTAAATTTATTCCCCAAATCATCTAATCAAATTTCCAAAATTAAATAAATAAATAATTTTATTTAATTAATTAACCTTAATTGATTAATTACCATTAATTAATTAATTAAATTCAATTTCCTATAGTTTAAATTCAAATATTTAAACTTACTAATTAAGTTCTTCCAATTAAATTAATTTCAATTAAATTAATTTAATTTCATTCATTAAAGCAATTCTAAATAAAAAAGTATTCAATTATCTCACATGTTGAAAACTTTAATTAAATAAATGAATTAAATATTCATTTATCTTCAAAGAGATAACTCCAATCATATCACATGGGTTACTCCACCCATCTCTCCAGTCCACATGGGTAACTTCACCCACCTCTCTAGTCCACATGGGTAACTTCACCCACCTCTTCAGTTCAAAAAGGTAACTCACAATTAGCTCTTCAATCAACCAAACTTTGTCTCCTCTTTACCAATTGAAGAGGTGGAGTTTATTGATGGCTTCTCCAGTTCCCTTTGATCTCAACTGTTCATCTCCCTATCTCTAGGATTGATCTCAACTGTTCATTTCATCCCCAATTCCTATATAATAAACCCTTCATAACGATTTGAAGGATCCAGGATTTCAAGCTCTTGTGCGCCATTACTATGTCAGTTTGGTTCTAGCATTCAAGCCATCTTGCGATCACACACACATTTCAAGTATCAAATTATTGACGCTTCTTAAGTCATAGATGCTACCCACACCAATATTGAGCATCAAAAACAACGTTTCAAAAGGAATAGAGAGAGACAATAGAAGCTTCAAGCACTTTGGGGTTTGCATTCATTTGTTTTCCTTTCATTTCTTGTACATTTTATTGATTACGTTTCAAGTTATTCATTATTGGTAGCTTTGGGTATTGGATTTATATCATTATAAAATCATTGCTACTAACCCTCACCTTTGGAAAGCTTGGGAACCACAAATCACGAAAAGAGACGTACAATTACTTTTACAACTTAGTTGTAAGATACTTCTGCTTTTATTTCTATTTGTAGTTTCCTGGATATGTCAACTCACTATCTTACATGGATGTTGACCCCTCTACAGGATTCAAATGAGCTAGCAAGTGTCTTCAGATTTGATGATGAAATTGAATTTGAATGGATACAACCTTGGGTTACAAGAACCTATCAAGATCATCCTAATATTGATACCAGGGCGCGTACTAATAGTTATGAGAGAGATAAAGGCATTGGTTGTAGTGACAATCTAAATCTGCAGACCCCCTACCTATGGACGATCCAGAAGATTGATGACTAGGCTGATCACATGTACCTAGATCTTCACTGCATAGCTGGAGGAAACTAGCATCTGAACCAGAAGTATGTTGTTGCCATTTTTTTTATGTAGGTATATTAAATTTCTTGTCAAGAAAGAGGGTGGATACCGCACTCTTCTCTCTGGGCCGATACACTATCTACATTGATAGAAGCAATACCCATAGTAGCGGCACCGAGGGGATGGTGCACACAAATACGAATAGCCTCTCTTTCACTTTTAGGATTGGGAGAATCCTCTTATGCCAAACTATCCCTCACAGTTCTGTTAGCATCCTGGAGACAACTTGTAATTATGGTGATGATTTGAACCAAAAGGCTACATTTCTATCAAATCTGATTTCAATACATATGAATTAGTAATATCTAATCTACAAAGACCGATATAAAGTATTATACAAGGCTTGAAGGATGGTGTAGGCAGGGATGAACATATCAGTCAATACAGTCAACATTATATATTAGAGTCAACATTAAATAATCATTCCACACAGGGTTACCCATACACAGTCAACAATTAATCATCGATACTTTCAAACCAATATACAAGCCATGATAAGAATCAATCCAAGAAATCACTACACTTCTCTCAGCCACGGGAATCATCCAATCACAATTAGAGATCTTTTACCCTCAGCACCGATGATTGAATCAGAGACAAATATATGTTCCACTCAACATTAATTAAAGACAACATCTTAGATTGATCATCATAGGAGCAAAGATAAAATTTCAATTACCAAACACATAACTAGTTTTGCCATTACAACTTTGTCAAAAATTATATCTTTTCTTACTCAGGTGATCAACTCAGCTAATTATGGTGGAATCAACAAGAAATCAATTTATAAAGGAATCAATTAAGGATATATATGATAAGGAGGAATCACATAAGTAGGAAAAAAAGGACAAGATTCACTCCAGCGAATCAACAAGTAGATATACAATCAACATTTGCATTTTGAATCAAGTTGCATAGGTGGCATCAACTCAGTAGCAGAAAACTGGATATGGAAGTTGTGTTAATTCCCAACTGGATCTAGTTTGAAGACTAATCCTTCTAATTCTTAGCAAAACAATAATTAGTGTTAAACAAAGCATAGCTGATCAATCATTTACAATGACTCATACTCATTGTAGGACAATTGTGATAACCATCATAATAATGACTTCCAGTACAACACCATTTGGGACAGACTGCTATATTGTTGACAACGAATCCTATCTCTCCTTCCTATTTGGAATTTATTGAGTGAAGATGATTTGTAAATGGACTATGTGTTTAGACCATATTTACTAGCTTCCAGTCATTTTATCAAATTGGGTATCAGGTGATATGATAGGAAAACTATAAGCTCGGTGTAGACACCATAAGTTTTTGATCCACCATTGGATGTGGCTCAAATTTTACTATGATTTGAAAAAACTAATTTTGCACCTTTTGACCAAAGTGATTGCTGAAATGAATCCCGGTTCAAAAGTTATTCATGACTGTGTACAAATCTGTACAGAAAGTCTCAAGGTTGAGAAATTTTTAAAATTTCTTTTCTCTATTTTTTTTTCTTTAACACTATGCAAACTTCAATCCAATGCTAAAAAATTACTCTTAAACTACAATTTTTTTTATACATTTCTATGATTCTTCATACAAGAATAAAATGAAATTTAATCAACAAAAAACATGCTCTATTATACAACAAGATTTACATATAGTATATTGAAACTTCTCTTAAACTAATTCCTCAAGCACTATAATGGTTTGAATGTTTAAAACATGGAAATACACAAAAAAAGTCTTTCTCTCCTCCCATCCAAATGTCATAATGAGACCTCAAGGACCCTAACCAACCCCTAAGCAAGTAAGGATATGGTGCACCATTAAGATTCATGATGAGACCTTATTTTTCCATATCACATTTACTCCTATCTAAACAATCTTTATAGCATCCCCTATAACAACTACCTTGAGGAACAATACATGATCAATAAATTTATGCTAAATCCAAGCATATGAAGGAAGAAAAAACTTATCTTTCTATGAGCATAATCTTTACCTCCACAACCATATCCAAGATCCTCCATTCTTCTCTTCTCTCTATCTTCTTCCACCAGCCATGAGTTCTCCCAAAATGAGAAGTGGGCAATGCTTCTCTTCTTCTTCCCAAGACATTTATCAATCTCCACTCCAAAAACACTTTCCCCAAAGCCCTATCTCGTCACTTTCAAAAAAGTGACTTTATGAAGGGTCATATCAAGTCCTAAGGATATTATCACATGTTGAAAAGTTCCCCAACCCCAAGGTATTGACCCTAGGCACCTATTTTTGCACAAGGATACATGAAATTGACCAAACAACACCAAATAATGACCCATACACAGGCATTCAAGTTTTAACCTAACCTAAGGATTTTAAAACCCTAAACTCTCTTAGAAGGATTCTCAACCCCAATAAATTTGACCTCTAGTAATAACCCATGAAGCATGATAAACATATTTCTTCGTTCCTAACTATAGAAATTGAATTACTCCAACTCCTTCATGAGGTATTTTAACAAGTGTTTCTCCTTCCTCATGTAGGGACACTTTCATTCCTGAAAACACATCCACAAGTATAATCAAGTTTACTAATGAAGCACAAGAGTATTTCCACTCAAATAACCCATCTATAACTATTAGCCTATCTAATCTTATATGAAAGAAAAATATTTCCACCAATTAGGTTTATTTTAGTCATACAAGTTACAAGGTCTTATAAACACCCCATTTTCATCTACTAATCACGATTCCATCAAATAAAATTTCAACATAATATTTCAAATCCATTTATGCAAGAGGTATCTATCTTCTCGTACTAATTGATCATAAATATTGTTCAATTATCATCCTAGAATAAATTGGATTTTTTTTTTTTTAAATTATATCGAGACTTTGAGAGAGAGAGAGAGAGAGAGAGAGAGAGAGAGAGAGGAATTTTACCAATGAAGCAACCACACAACCACTTATTCAAACCTATACATTTGAAATTTGAAATTACATTGGTACTTAAGAAGGTGAGGTCTTACAAGGTACTAGCTATAACCAAGATTTCTCACACTGACGAAAAGGAGGCCACACTAAGCCCCGAGCACATTTTCATCAACAACACTAAGGATGTCAATCCTATTGACTTAACCACAAAAGAAAGTAAGGCCATGGATGATATTCCTCAAATATTGAAAGAATTAGGAGAAACACAAGACATAACTATACAAGATATCACTCATGGTGATTATGATGATAATACCAAGGCTGATGAAGATGTCAATATTGCAACTGAGCAAATAAATGCAAAGGACACTACTGATGTTGCACAGACACAAATACTAGGTAATATGCCTTTATTGATTCAAGCAATAAATATAATGACTAAGTCACAAAAGACACCACCTGAGACAGAAGCAGACAATCTAATGGACACAGGTGATGAGAAAGGGGAAGAGAAAAATACCAATGGAGATGATAAACTGAGTGATGCACCCACCGAGGACATTGGAAAGGCAGACAAGGCTGTAAGTCAAGAAAAGGTTGAAGTAGAGATGTCTACAACCAACCAGTAGGTACTGACCGAACAACCTAGCCAAGGCACCACACCTCCCAAGCAATCAATGACAAAAACCAAGCAACAAAAGGCTCTTGTTATAGTACATCACTCCCCTTCATCAAGCAACATTAAGAAGAAGAAGAATAAAAAGAAAATTAAAGCCCCTGTTACACTCGAGGAGATCATAGACATACCTGACTGTGACCCAAGAACACTTGATCCTGAGTCACTAACAAGGTATGGGTAGCTATGCAAGAGAAAAGCACAATAGGACAAGCTCCGACAAGAAAATAGGAATTCATAAGTCCTAGAAATAGTAAAGGAAATTCTATTGCAGGTAGTTCTTGACACACATATTGATCAAAATGCACCAATCACTAATCAACTTGTAGTTCTGATTGAGGCAATAACACAACAGAATGTAGATGCCGAGAAGGTCATTGAGGAAAGAGGAGAAGAGAAGTATCACTATAAACTCATAGAGAAAATAAGCCAAGAAGTGGTAGAGAATAAGGTCAACTTTCTAAACTAGTAACTACATTAGAGCCTGTTATTTCAAAATTAGTTATTGTATCATTGGAAAATGGAAGCACTTCCATTTAGGACTAGTTTATCCCTCCAAGTAAGTGGTTTGGGGTCATGTCAAATGCCTTGAATGGGTCTTTTACTTGGATCGGGTTTTTCCCCTATCCTGCCCTATTTTCCACTTCTCTCCTACCTGTTCCTGGTATCTTGCCTTGAAATTTTGAGGTTCTTGACCTTAGGGTAAAGGTCAACCTTCTAGGTCAAGGTCAACCTCGACCCTGACCCAGGTTCCAAATTTCAAATTCCAAAGATTTCTGGATGTCGGGGTTTGGAAAGAATTATTTCCTACTTCTGGGTCGACTATTTTGGACTCCGAAGTAACGACTCTTAAAAAGATATTTAATATAGGTCCACTTCTAGGGCTATAGGCATAATTGGAATTTAATTCTCCTATTTTGGCCTCTCTAGAAGTTTGTGCGCTAGACTTGTATATAAGGAAGTCTTTCTCCTCTCATTTTCTAAGACTTGAAGCACATAAGAATGAAAGACCTAAGCACACAAGACATGATATGATAATGGAAGGATACTCTATCAAAGAATTCAAACATTTAAGAATTCAATTCATCAAGGAGATCCATTGGTAGCCATTGAAGGATTCAAGCTCTATGGAGCCCTCTTGTTGAATATTTCTCGATCCACATCCATTCAAGTTTCTTCCTATTCTAAGATCCATTTAAGATTAGTGTTGAAGATCTAAATGCAATTGATTTGAGACATCCTAAATTCTACATTCTACATCCATACTTGTGGATCCAAGCATTCAAATCCTCCACAAGGGTTTCAACATAAGCAAGGTGAATTGTTCTATTTACTTTGTTTATTATTGCAATTTCAATTCTATTATAAGGTTAATTCCAAAACTAGGGTTTGAGCAAGGAAAACCCCTCCCCCCAACAAAAAAAACCATTTTTATTGTAGTTTTAGGTACAGAATAGTGAATTACAGAGCAGATTTGGATACCCTTTTTAGCAAACTTTCGGGATCTGCGAACATAATTTTCGTCGAAGCAGTGCAGGTAAAGGTCGAAAAAAGGGGTCAAGGTTGAACTGCATTTGGGTCAAGGTTGACTTGGAGGAGAAAAGGAAAATATTTTTGGGTTTTCTCCATCTCTATGTTTCTCTTCCGGATCTGGTTGCAGAATTTCTAGAAACTCTGTACAGACACCCAAAAACAACAATTTCTAGATCTGTTATACTTTGACGTTAGTATTTGTCTTTAATTAATTTCAATTAAGGTTTTAATCATTTAAAATCTATTACACACTCTCCTTCTCTCCCTCCTAAAAAACTAAGAATGTAAGGTTTTCTCTTTCTTCTTATTTCTAATCTATTGATTCATTTGTGCATTGACCATTTTCTTGTGGTTAATCAATTTGGATCTTCCTTTGTAAATTTGGAGATAGGAGGAGAATCTTACCTTCCCCAAACCTTTAAAAATATAAGTTCATTCATCTTACAATACATCCACATTATACATTTTTATCCTCTACACATATTTATATCTTACAGTTACCTTAGTTCAAAAGTTGTGCACTGTAGATAACTTCACTACCGAGCATAATGAACAGATAGCTAATTTAAATGAGGGTCTAAAAGCATCTATGACATGCATGCTCAAATCACATTAGAGAAAATGACCCTAGAGTACCTAAAGGATAAATAGGAAAAGCTGATGGCAACCATCAAGAAATCTCATTCGCACATTCTTGACAAGTTGTAAGTTATACATCTTTGTCATTACTTTTTAAAAAGGGGGAAACATGTACACATATATTTTATCTACATACTGAGGCATGCACATAGGGGGATTCATTGTAAAATTACAATACAATACTTGGTATATGCTATACATATCAGTTTTTGATACTAATGCCAAAGGGGGAGATTGATAATCCTTAAAGGATCATAAGTTCTCATTAGTATACAAGCATACCATTTTGGTCAGTCATGATCAATGAGAGACAACACTCACTGAGCAACAACATTCACTAAGCACAGTGGTCACTGAGATGTTTTGAACACCGAGTAGTATATTCACCAAGTACCAGTCTACAGAGACATCACTAAGCACCAATACACAAAGACATCACCGAGCACCAATCTACACCGATAGACAACATTTCACCAAAAAAATTGGATCTCAAAAAACACGTCAGCTAAAGCACTTTAGTCTTTAAAATATATTTTTTCTTATCTAGATAACGGTTTCTTGTAGATCAAGAAAAGTGTAAATGATGGATTTCATTAGTCAAACTGATTGTATTCATGCAAACTAGGAGATCAAGGTCAAGTTGTAAACCTTTGATCTTAGAGTTTTTCAAGAAAAGCGTGAAAACTAATTAGGTCAAAATCTTGTATATATAGATGTATTAGTTAATCAAGAATATGATTATTTTAGCCACCAAGGATATCTATGGATCAGATAGAGGTTTTCATGCAGAAGGATAGATAAAGAAGAATTCAGTTATGAATAACTACATTCACGGTTACCGAGTAGAACAAAGGTATTATCCATCACAATAGGTGATATATATTTTGTGAAATTAATGGATTTGTAATCAATAATGTAAGATATCAAGTAATCAGGTCATATATTTTTTTACTCTCTAATAATTGTAGCAAGCAGTAAAATCCTTTAAGAAGGTGGACTTAACAGTCTTGATATAAATCTCTTAACCGAGTACGCACATACATTATGTTTCTGAAATCTCTTAACCAAGGAGACTTAACATGTCTGACATGTTACTCCTAACAGCGTAAGATCATCAGAAGTGATCACAACTTGTAGCCCTAACAAGCACCTTCCATTTTGCAGATAGTGAAGCTTTGTGGGTTTCATCCCCACAATAGTTTTTACCTTCTAACAAGGGTTTCTGCATTATCAAATACCCGTGTCAGGAGTAAATGAGTTTCATTAATGTTTCAATTTTTGTTTACATGCATTTACATTTATGCTATGATATTGCATGCATGAAGTAGAAAAGCTACAATGGTCGGTTATGAAAGTAATGAGTACTAAAGATTAATTGATAAAATTTTTAAGGGTATTAATTCACCACTCCCCTCTCGATACACACCCTTCCATTATTCCAACATAATTAGCAGAACCACAAATCTGAAACTCTTCTTCAGTAGATTCCACAATACCCAACTTGCAAATGAAAATATTATGTAGAAACTTAACAAGCAAAGAATTCACGCAATGTAGACTCAAGACACAAGATTTTCCCATGGAAACCCTTGTTAGAGGGAGAAAACCACGTGTGAGATGATACCCACAAATTTCACTAGTGCACCAAATAAATCTACCTTGTTAGGAGAAATTACAAACAACCTATTAGGGGTATACCCAGTTAAGAGTATTTTAGCCTGGTTAAAAGGTAATACAAGTCCTGTTAAAGACTACTCTATTAAGAGATTTTGAGCTCCTTCTAAGAGTTACCTTGTTAGAGGATTTATGCTTTAGATCCTATTAAAGATCCTTCTCACCCTATTAGAAGTGACCTTGTTAAAGGATTTAACCTGCAAACCTGTTCGGGCCTGCCTTGATAAATACCCAAGAATAACTAATATGAAAATGACACTCTTTGTCTGATAGATCCACTTGAATTATGATCACAGCGCTGCCTTATGCAACAAAAAAATTCACACAATCACAATCTCTTATCGGGTTGTCTAAAAACCACCTCAGTCACCCTAAATCTCAATCTCATCCTTCTTTTATTACAACTTTTTCAAAGTTGGCCTTTTGCCCTAAAACTGTAGACACCCTAAAATGGACATACTTGCGACTTTACATTACAAACACTAATTTTCATCTATTAATTAATGGTTTTTTAATCATTAATTAATCATTTGTTTTCTTCTAAATTCATTCCCCAAATCATCTAATCAAATCTCCAAAATTAATTAAATAATTAATTTTATTTAATTAATTAACCTTAATTGATTAATTTCCATTAATTAATTAATTAAAGTCAACTTCCTAAAGTCTAAATTTAAATATTTAAACTTATTAATTAATTATTCTAATTAAATTAATTTAATTTCATTCAATAATGCAATTCTAAGTAAAAATAAATTCAATTATCTCACATGTTGAAAGCTTTAATTACAAAAATAAATTAAATAATCAATTATGTTCAAAGAAATAACTCCTAATCAGATCACATGTTCACATGGGTTACTCCACCCACCTCTTTAGTTCTAAAGGTAACTCAAAATTAGCTCTTCACGTAACCAAACTCTATCTCCTCTCTCTCAGTTGAAGAGGTGGAGTTTACTGATGGCTTCTCCAGTTCCCTTTGATCTCAACTGTTCATCTTCCTATCTCTAGGATTGATCTCAACCGTTCATCTTATTCTCAATTCCTATATAATAAACCCTTCATAACCATTTGAAGGATCCAGGATTTCAACCTTACGTGTGCCATTACTTTGTTAGATTGGTTCAAGCATCAAATCTTCTTGCAATCATACATTCAAGATTTCAAGCTCATGTGCGCCATTACTCTGTCAAATTGGTTCAAGCATCAAGCCATCTTGCGATCAAACACACATTCGATATCATATTCTCAATGCTCCCAAGTTATAGACGCTGCCCGCACCAATACTGAGCATCACAAACAGTGTTTCGGAAGGAGTAGAGAGAGACAATTGAAGCTTCAAGAAATTGGGTTTGCATTCATTTGTTTTCCTCTTATTTTCTTGTACATTTTATTGATTCGTAGTTTATTTCTATGGATTTCCTCCCATTGCAAATCAATGCTACTAACCCTCATTAATTTGAGCTTGGGTGACAGATCTCGATCCGTCTGTACATTTTGGTGAACCCGACGTGAATCAAACAACCCAAATATCACTTGCAGATGACAAACATAACCTTTTTTCCATGACCGTATGATTGTAGATTTTTTTTATGCTTGTCTTGATAAACGTGTAATTTTGTAATCGCTGGTATTTTACCACAATTGAAGGAAGATTGCTGCAATCATCTAGCTTATTACCACAATCATTGTAAGGGTTTTACAATATTTTTATTTCGTTATTCATAATTCTGTTTTCTTGCTTTGTGTCACAATTGCCCGATTAGTGTCACAATCATTACCAGTGTACCACAATCGCAGAGATTTTGCCGCAATCGACAACAGTCTGCCATAGTTAAAAGTGCTTTACCACAATTGATAGAAGATTACCACGATTGACAGAACTCTACCGCAATTGATAGTAGATTACCACAATTGACATAAATATTGCAAATCAAATTGAACATCACTATTTTTCTATTATAATCTAATTGTTTTCTCTATTTTCTACAGGATTGATCAATGATGAATGGCCAAAAAGGTAACTAGACGCATCCCAGGTGCTAAATCACTAAGAGCGGCCATAAGAAGGATGACAAAATATCAAACGCAACAAAGAGTCATCTTAGCCATCGCAGCAGAAGATCATAGTGAAGCATACAAGAAATATATCGATTCAATGAAATGTATCGCAACTAAGTACAAGGTCACAATTAGTCTTAGTGGTCTTAACAATTCAGGAGTTGTGGGATATCGTTCAGTCCTTAATTAGATGCTTTTTGGTACTAATCCCATTTGTTGAGAGCTTATGGCGAGGAGAAGTTTAACAAAGAAACTAAAATCAATTCATTTGTCATTTTAGTGCTTAAAAAGAACATTGCATGCAAACATCTTGAACCTCATATTTGCATATTGGTGCTTAAAATTGACGTGGAGATTAAGAATTGAACAAAGGCAAATGAACATTTCAAATTTGGTGCAATAAAATTGAACAAGAAATCATCACCTACTTTTGGGCTTTAAAACTGAACACTTGTGCTTGTATGGGTGATTAGCTTAGTTCAATTTTCAATCTTTGGGGTTTAAGCGATTAACCTTGTGTCTTGAGTCTTTGGTGCACTTGCACAATTTGTTAGATTAAACACCTTTATACTTTTTAGAAAGGCATTTCTGGGGAATGCGCTTCTTGCTCGAAGAATGACCTTAAACCGGTAATCCTTCCAATCGGTATATAAACAAGACGTGAACCAAAGTTTTGTTTTATATCTAGCCAAGCTCGGGCAAGGTGTGCTGATGATAATCTGAATTGAGTGAATTATCCCTAAGGAGCCAGTGTGGTCAACTAGGCTCTTAAGTGAGTCACACACGTACAAACTAAGTGGATAGACATCACAGACCCTACTACAACCTTGTTAAAATAGAGGCCAACCCAATTCACCTCTGAACATATACCTTATTATAGTGCAAGGGGTTGTAGAATTTCCCCCCAAGATTCCCAACATATGTGTTCTAGGGTATTGTATTAGTGAAAGAGATCTTCACTAGCACGACAACAATATCTGGCAACGAAAAAAACATGGGCGCCTACATCGTGGACCTTCGTGTCCTAGTAGTGTAACAATTGTTGTGTGAGCTAATGAACATTCAAGCATTGGGCCTATAATATTTTATTTGACAAGCAAATTTTCCTTAGATTAATCTGCTTGTCCTTGTGTCAAAACCTGTGCTAAATTACAAAACACATTGTTCATTGTTCTTGTTCTTTGATCAGTTTCCAAAAATGCAAAACAAACATCAAAACTATCAAAACGAGTCCAACATGTTAAAGTTTAGGGTGTCAACAATCAAATTATTTTGCAAAATAAAAGTCTTGTTCCTGAAAATCAATTATTTCAGATAGTGAAGTAAATTATTAGTCTTTTTTGAGACTATCTCCCCCTTAACGCAATTGCCTACATTTTACCGCAATGGACAGAAGTTTTCTGCAATTGTCCTGTTTATTGCCGCACTTAACTTGTTTATTGCCGCAAACAATTATAGATTACTGCAATCAACCAATCAATTTACCGCAATCGATGAAGATTTTTTTCACTTGACCAAAGACTTTTAAGACACCTATTTTTTACCTAAAAACCTTGAAAATACTCTCCATTCTGTGTAAAAGATCAGTGTCTATCCCAGAAAAATGTGAAGATCATTGTGTGAATCTCTAAACTTTAAAGATCATCCATTCTTTGAAATCACGATTATCATCCAATCATTATTAGTTTGAAATTTAATACTCAAAATATCTTGATCCTGTTATCTCAAAAATCATCATACCTCTATCAGTGACTTTGTCCCAAGCAATAGTCAAGAATCTAGTTCTTACATCACCAAGTCTTTGAGATCAAGATAAATCAACATCTATCCTTAGAATTACCATTTTCCAAACATAACTTACTCTCCTAGAAAGTTTATCCTTTCCTATTTTCTTTATATCACTTTTTTTAGTCACAAAATCTGGACAACACTACGTCTCACACACCTTATGGAGGACCTTACACAAGGTCAAAGGATAAAATTCAACCTGACGAGTCTTATGTCAACAGATTTCCCCCTTGGGAACAAGAGCGAGATGAAAACCCTTTCAGAAATAACATTCGTACTCTTTGCATTGAAAATCCCCATAGACAACCATTGTTCCATGATGTCACAGAGGAGGATTTCAAAGACATAGAGCAAGACACATATTCCACGCTAGTTGTTGATGCTATCATAGAGAGAAATCCTAAACCTTTCTTATCCATGTTGATTAAGAAGGGATTCAAACTCCCTGTTGAATTCAATGTGTCAACCATATGGCCCAAAAAAACTCTTGCAAGTCAAAACACTACTCGACCCTCTCAAACAGAACATGTGGTATCTCAAATATTCCCATCCTTGATAGAAACAACATCAGCACAGACTGTGTCCAATTATACTAGCCCCGCAAACCAAGAAAGCACGTCTTCCATGCAAAGCATGATAGGCTCCCAAATAAGTGCACCCATGGTCACTAGTGTGTCTCAACCCTCGGCCTCATGGCCTGTCCAATGAAGCTCTCATGCTATACCCTCAATCCCACCAACAAGAAGCAACCCTTTTGAAACTATTCAGCTACTACTGTCAGTCCCTACTAGCCTTGGGGTCAATATATCGCTCCCACAGGGATCCATCTCTGTGGGTCCGAATTTTAGTCAATGCCCACCCAAGGTTAGGCATTTGTTCATACAGGGACCACAACAACCCCAAAAAGAACAACCTCAACCCCAACAAAAATGATCCCAACTTCAGCAACAAGAATAACCTCAACCCCAACAACAAACACAACATAATCAATCTTGGGACAATCACATGCCCCCGTATCAGAATCATGTATTGGGGAACCAATATCAAGTCCCGAGGATGAGATCGTATGTCCCTACTCAGGGGACATAGAGGCGCAGCCTCATACCTACTATAGTACCGAGGTACAATGTCACAAATAATCCTCAGCCTCAAATAGACATGCTGATCCAATAAGTGCAGAACCTTCAAACCCAAATGATGGACATGCAAAATCAAGGGCAAACTAAATCCTACACCATAGAGGATTTATACCCGTACCCCTTTAATCACTCTCTTCACATGTCTCCATTCCAAACTCATTGCTCAACACCAAAATTTGCTAGTTGTATCAAGGTCACACAAGATGAGACATACTTAATTCAACTATTTCCACAAAGCTTAGCTAGACCAGTAATGGAATGGTTCTCACACTTACCTCATGGTATTCTATCTTGGGGTGAATTGGCTGAAACATTTATCACACACTTCCATCACAACATCGAGCGCAAGGTCAACATCAAGGACCTTTGTGACTTCAAAAAAAAAGATGGAGAGTCCTTTGTAAAATTCCTACAAAGATGGAGGAATAATACAAATAGAATCACGTATGACATACCTAAGCAAGACCCCATTTTCATGTTCGTTGATAATCCGATTCCAGATATGTCGTTTACAACAAAATTGTAGCTAGATCCAAACTTTAAACAACTCATCGAATGAGGAGTTTACTGTGAGAAAAACTTGATCAAATGAGGTGTCCTTGCAGATCCTACCTAGACAAATACAAACAAGACTACAATGGAAAAAGCTAAATGGTGGAATAAAAACAAAAATTTCACCATTGATAGTGTCATTAATATGAAAACGGTCAACTATGCCCAACCAAAAGTGTCACTGCAAGGATCACCTACGGCTAACCAACAACCCATGGTGCCCACTCCACAAGCACACACTCAAAACCAACCACCCTCTGTCCAAGCAGCTGTTGTGTCAAACAATCAACCATAGGCACAATGCCCACCATAGTTTCCATTTCAAAAATGAGATTATACACCATTAGGCAAGTTGATCGAGTCAACCTTAAGAAAGCTGATACAATCCAACATCACTCTCCCTAAAATTAGAGAACATGAACATGGTGCAATCAAACCAAAGTGGTACAACAAAAATGATTTCTATGAGTTTCATCGAGTGAAGGGACATAAGCCACCCAGCTATTATCGATTGAAAAATGCCATCCAAGATCTGATTAACACAGGGGTCATTGACGTAACCAACACCCAAACAAAAGGCACCACTAATCATATGATATTCAATGACACTTTCCATGATTGCAATAAAGGGAAATCCTCTGGGTCTGGTGGATAGTCAAAATAGGTGAACTATACCTATGCCAATAGTGACAACACTATCAACTACATAAATCCTTCAGATAGCCATGTGGCTACCATCACTATCAGAGACCAAGGTGGTAAATGTGTTGTAACCACGCACTGTACAAAAGTTTTTTTGCAAGGAATGCATTCCTCATCTTCTACACCAATCAACCCTTCTATAATCTCAGATCCACAGTCAAGCCTAGTGGATCAGCTAAAGCGCATGCCTACCTAAATATCTATGTTTGACCTTTTGTGCATATCCCCACAGCACAAACAAGCACTAGACCAAGCACTTCAAAAACAATTGTCCCAAGGGACATAACCCCTGAGAGATTTCAAACAATGGTGAAACATATAGAAACCACAAAGTATGCAACCTTCACAGACCATGATGTGCCACCACACAAGCCTCTGCATAATGACCCTTTGTGCTTTCTCATCTAAGTTGACAAATATTCAATTCAAAGAGTCCTCGTTGATGGTGGGGCTCGATTAAACATTTGTACTTTGAAGGTAATGAAGCACGTAGGCTACTCTGAATCTAGTATCGATGTCACAAAAAGTATCAACATCAAAGCCTATGATGAAGAAGATAGATCATCCAAAGGTATTATCATACTACCAGTCAGGATAAGCCCATTTGTTAAGAACACTCCCTTACAGATCGTAGACCTAGAATTGGGATACAACATGTTACTGGGAAGACCATGGATCCATGAGATGCACTTTGTACCCTCCACATATCATCAATGCATCAAGTTTCCACACCAGGGGGCAAAAATCATTATTAAAGGAGATCCAAACCCATTCCAATACTACAACACTGTCAAAAGCAGTACTAAAAACTAGGTTCCATCAAACCAAGAGGCAAGTATCCCTTCCACATCAAATTCAATTCCCAAAGATGTCACAAGAAGAGCGGGAAAATTTCTATTACTGACAAAGGATGTGGTGAATACAGCTACAAGGAAGCTTTCACTATCACCAACATGCCTTAGAGCCCAAGGTCATATGGCATGCCACCACCAACAATTACAATAAAAACCTTGAAACCTGTTCTATTTAGGTGTCCACCCACAACCTTTGTCAAATGGGGAGACAGCACAAAAGAGAACCCATTTGATCTAGATATCAACACATGGTTGTATCAAGACCCACAAGACACACCTCAAGCACCCATACCCATGTCAACATATGGAGCTGACTATATACAATGCTGCAAAGGTTTGGGTATGGTGGTATGAATGGTCTGGGGGAAAGACAACAAGGTTTAATGGAATTGTCTTTCCCGCCAACCTAGAGAAACAAGAGAGGGTTAGGCTATGGGCAAGAAAGAACTAGTCCTACTACCTAAGACATACCCATTGATCAAGAACAAGTAGCAGAGTTACACTGGGGGAAAAACTAGGAACATGATTTGATTATTAATATACTACAACAGTTATTTCCATCTAAAGTGGGAGCCTCTTACTCCTGATTAACCCTCAACTAAGTGATCCATGATAATGAGGAAAGTGAGACATCTGATGAGCATTCTAGCAAAACTAAATCCCACAAGTATGAGTGGAGATCCATCCACAACTCTGAACCATCAATCCTAGACTATTCCCCTCGGTCAGTAAGCACTCTACACATAGAAGACATGTTCGACCAATTAACCATAGATGACCAACCATGCATCAATAAACATATCGATACTAATTCCCTAGGTGGTGTGTCCACATCACATTCCCAATTTGTCAGAACCATTATAGTTGTCCCATTCAACCAAACAGAGTAATCCCACCATGAAGACCTATGTCTAGTACACCTAGAACTAATAGAATGGGATCAATAAGGACAACCTGATATATATCTCTTTGAAATTGATGAGGCTATCATGGACTTCATGAGACTTAGAGAAGGTATGCCATTAAGGGAACATAAGGTAGGATTCTCTATTGACTTGGACAGATCAACATATTTTGGGTAGGAAGCACCTCTTTCTAGTCAAAAAAGAAAAATAAAAAGTAAAAAATAATCATCAGTAAGTAAAAACTGAAAGGCGCTTACTGGCACAAAAAATGATAAAAAAGACAAAACAAGACGTATCTTCTAGTGAAAACCTCACTGAGGCGCTAAAAGATGGAAAGAAGGAACTCCTCCCCTTGACATAGGAAAAGTTAGCATTGTTAGCAGAAGAAACAAAAGAAGTAAACTTGGGTGATGACAAGAACCCAAAGAACATCTACTTAGCAAAATTACTCACTATAGAGGAGCGAGAACAATTCATCAGCTTCTTCATGGAAAGGAAGGTCAACTTTGCATGGTCCTACTCAAACATGCTAGGCCTAGACCCAGAGCTTATATTACATCATCTACCATTGTTACCCAATGCCAAACCCATCAAATAGAAGCTGAGAAAGATGCATCCCCATGTTGCATTACTAGTCAAGGTAGAATTGAAAAATCTCCTAGATGCTTAATTCATAAGATCGATCCCATATGAAGAATGGATATCTATTCTGGTACCAGTAACTAAGCATAGTGGACAAATCTATATCTGCACAGATTTTAGAGATCTAAACAAATCTTGTCGCAAGGATGAATTTCCATTACCAAACACCGACATCATAGTAGATCTCACAATAGGACATCAAATGATATCACTCATGGATGGATTTTTAGGATATAATCAGATAAGGATTGCACCAAAAGACCAACACAAAATGGCTTTCACATGTGCATGGGGCACTTACTGTTGGAACGCCCATGATATCATCCACAAGATAATGGAGGACTATGTTGATGACATACTTTCCAAGTCAATGCTTAGAAAAGATCATCTACAAGTGTTTGGACCCATATTTGATAGAATGCAAGAATACAATGTTCGGTTAAATCCAAAAATGTGTGCATTTGGGGCCACCACGGGGAAGCTCTTGGGATTCATTATGTCACACTGAGGCATAGAGGTAGACTCATGGAAATTCAATGAAATACTGGACATGCCACCAATGACTAACCTAAGGAAACTAAGGCATTTATAGGGAAAGCTCCAATCTATTAGGCACTTCATAGACCAATTAGCAGACAAGTGCCATCCATTCCAACATCTACTACACAAGGATGTCACATTTATATGGACAGAACAATGCAAACTAGCATTCCAAATATTTAAAGACTATCTACTAAAGTCTCCCATATTGGTACCACCCATCCAAGGTAGGTCATTACTTCTATACATCTCGGCAACTGAATCAACATTAGGTGTACTCTTAGCACAACATGATGACAAAGGCAAGGAGAGAGTTGTTTACTATCTCAACAGAACATTGGTAGGCTATGAGCTCAACTATTCACCAATTGAAAAATCATGCCTAGCATTAGTCTTTACTTCCTAAAAGTGGAGACATTACATGTTGAGCCATTAATCCAATTTGATAGCGCACATTGATCCCTTGAAGTATCTACTAAGAAAAGAAACACTCACTGGATGACTCACAAAAAGGGTGATGATCCTAAGAGAATTTGACGCAGAATACATAGACAGAAAAGCTATCAAAGGGAAAGTGATTGCGGATCAAATAGCAGAGACACCTATTCAAGATCATCAACCTATCATATCTAACATTATAGATGAGTCTATTCTGACACTATAGTTGGCAATAGAGATATGGAAACTATACTTTGATGGATCATGCATGAACCATGGTGCAGGAGAAGGGATAGTACTCATCACTCCAACAAATGATGTGATTCCCAAATCCTTTAGACTCAACTTTCCATGCACAAATAACATAGCCGAGTATGAATCTCTAGTCATTGGAGTAAAGACAACAATACAATGGAGAATCAAGAACCTCAAAATCTATGGAGATTCATAGTTGGTCATTATCCAAGTAAACAATGACTATATGAATAAAGATGAGAAGCTAATAGCATACAGAGAGTAGATGGACAGGTTGCATGCTAATTTCCATTTCATCATATTTGAACAAGTACTAAGGGATCAAAACAAAACTGGAGATGCAAGGCTACCATAGTATCCTTGATCGATATGTTAGGCAATGAAACTAGATTCTAGTTTCTGGTGGAGAAACTCATGATTTCATCACATCAAGAACCAATCAAAGAATCAACATGTGTCCTTGTTTGTCTTGAAACCCCATGGTACCATGACATGTACAATTACCTCCAAAGTAGTGTCTTACCTCCCAACTTGTATAGGAACCAAAAGAAGTCCCTCATCTGCCAAGCCTCTAGGTACACCCTTCTCACAACTACTCTATAAAGAATAAGTCTAGACAGAATTCTATTATGATGTCTCACTTCTATAGAATCCCAGAGAGCTTTGTACGAGGCACATGAAGGAATTTGTGGAACCCACACAGGTGGCAATAGCTTAGAAAAAAAGATCATCCACATGGGATACTATTAGCCCATAGTAGAGACATATGCAAACAAGTATATACAAAGGTGTAGGTAATGTCAGATTCATGGAGACCTCATCCATGCACCAACTCAAGAACTCAACCCTATCACTTCACCATGGCCATTTTATATGTGGGGATTTGACCTAGTGGGCAAGATTACACCATCCTCATCTAATGGCCGTAAGTACATCATAACAACAACATAGTACTTCACTAAATGGGTGGAAGCAATAGCTCTCACTTACATCACTAGAAAATAGATCTCCATGTTCATACTCAACAACATCATTTGTCGGTATGGGATTCCTTAAACCACCCCGACAGATCACGGTGACCTTTCCAAAACAAAGATGTTGAAGATATTTGTGAATAATTCCAAATCAGACAAGGTTTCTCTTCATTCTATAATCCTCAAGGGAATGGTCAAGCTAAAGTGACAAACAAAACCATATTGAAAATCTTGAAGAAAACAATTAATGAATCAGGGCGAGGCTGACATTTACAGCTTAGTCCCGCATTATGGGCATATAGAGCTAGCGTGAGAACATCTACAAGATCCACTGCTTTCTCACTAGTATACAGATCAGAGGTAGTTCTACCCCTCAAATTAGAAATCCCATCCCTGAGAATATCATTGAAGAACCTGATTTCAGATGAACATTATAGAGTAGCAAGGCTCAGTGAACTAGAATTATTAGAAGAAAGAAGACAAAATGCATTCAACCACTTACAAGGCTATGAAAATCACCTTAGAAGGAATTATCACAAGAAGGTGAGGCCATGAACCTTTGAATTAGGGGACCTCATCCTAATAGAGAACCAAAAGAACCAAGAAGAGAGAGTCAAACCAGGAAAGTTTGAGCCTAACTGGCTAGGACCATATGTCATTGTGACATCTACCCAAAGTGGGGCATACCAAATGGAAAAAATAGAAGGAGATCATCTCCCATGATACATAAACAACATGAACCTCAAGAGGTTCTATGCTTTAAGTCTCAAAGGTTAAGGAAACTATCTACATATCCAGAAAATACCAAAAAAACCAAAAAATACAAAAGGTTACCTTGGTGAAAACTTGACAAATAGGTGCCTTAGCGACAATAGAAAAAACAAAAAGAAAGAAAAAAATTAAAGAGAAAAAAAATTGCTCTCTCAGTGAAAACTTGGCAAATAGGCACTATTGAGTAGGTACCTTGGTGAAAAACTAGCAAACAAGCGCCAAGTGTTCAAAATCCAGCTTCACCATCAATGAACTCAAAGATCAAAGCTTGAGAAAACTTCACATGCAAGATTGACTACTCAAGATATGTTCAGAATCAAAATCCCCTCTGAGCACCAACACTTATCCATGATTAGTAATGGTCCACTAGACTAGGGGGCAATCCTAAAAGTCCTGAAAAAATCCCTAAAAATCTAAAAAACTCATCAAAAATCCTAAAAAGATCAAAATGTCCTGACAAAAATTAGTCATCATAAAAAAAAAATAAAAAAATTGCAAAATCCCAAAGCAATAAAACTAGCTCAGTTATCAACAAATAAAAAGGCGATCAAGCCAAGTCAATCAATGTCAAAACCATGAGCTTTGCAAATCAGCATTAGGCCCATATGAAATAGCTTTATCAACTTTGTAAGCCCGACCACTTTCCACATGGCGCATAGGCATAAACCCACAAAGGTTATCTGTCGAGCATCTTACATTCAAGGCATAATGCCAGACATAAGATTAAAATAGATCAGATGGTCAAGATCATCAGTGCTAGCTTTTGAAGGATGGACACTTGGCATCACAGTGTGATGCCTTGATGAATAAAGAGACTGTATCTTTCATTTAAATTATTATGCCTACCATTCATTGAAATCTGATCAACGGTTCACGATCTTGCCACTAACTGTGAAGAACACTGACCTCACAATCTCAAAAAATACAAGTGTCATCGAGGGGAGATGCTTGGAAGCATAAAGTGTCTTCATCTCATGATTAAGGAAACACGCCCACCGTCGGATGAAAAGGGACCTACATGAAACTTTAGCAAAGCATAAAAAGTATTTCGGGAACCTCATGACTTAGGAAAAAATTAAATTGGTCCCACTAGGAAATAGGACTTAGGAGATGGTAAAGTGATGGCCCTTCCGACGATGTCATTGAAGACATGGGTTAAAAGGACTTAAGTGATCCCAAAAGTAACTCAAAATTTTAATAGGCATTACAGACTTAGCGTTTTAGTGTTTAAGAACCTTTTTTTCCAAGAGAGACCAAGGGTTTAAGAACTAGAGACATAAAACACTACAAAAATAGAAGTAAAACCTTGGAACCATGGAAATTTTTGACAAGGATAACAGTGGCTCTGATTGGGGGTGTATGCCTCTTACAAGCATGACTAGATTCTAGAACTCTGAGTTAAGAAAACCACCTATGGTGCAGGGCACCTCCTAAAGATCCTCATTTTTCTTGCTTTCTTGTTTGTAATAAGGCACATCCATGAGATCACCCTTGTGTGTGTTTTTTTTTTTGGGTCTTTTATGTAAGGTGAAGGACCTATGGTGAGTTATAAACCTAGGTTCCTGAAACCGTGGTTAGACCCTGTTAGTTGTTGATTTTGTGTGTCTAGTTAGAAGTTATGTTTCTAAGTCCTTAGTTAGCTCCTAGTCATGTGTTGGACCTCTCCCACACCTTGGGAGGTTGGTAAGGTTGGGTTTTTCCAAAATTAGCAACTCTGTCACTTATTGCCAAAAAGTTGTGTTTTTGCAAAATGTTGCATGAGCAACTTTTGCAAAATGTTGCTTTGTATATGAAAAATTCTTTGTAACCAACCTCACACACCTTCTGAAGCTTCTGAAATTCTTGGAGGATGCTATTGGGTGAGAGGATACCTTCCATGAAGGTTAGATCACAGAGTGTACAAATTTTGATGTTTGAGCAAGGAAATAGAAGAGTGTTTTGAGTCATTTTTGTATGGTATGGTTTGGTACGGATTCATTTTGAAGATCCATTTGCAGAATTTTGTAATTCCTTGAGTCTTCTTACCTTTCCAATTGGTTTGAGGTGTTTTTGTTAAGTTTGTGAAAAGTTATCGATTTTACATTCTTGCTGTCTGAGAAACCAAAGCTCTACTAGACCAGTCTCAAAGATGTGATCCTAGAAAGAGCTTTATCTAGTGGATCCCCTCAGACACTTGGAAAATTTTAGCTAGGATAATGGTCTTTAGGAATCCAGAGGCTCAGGCTCTCACTCTTAGTCCTTCTATTTTCAAAGTCAAGCCCTAGGCTAATTATCCCTATGTAATTAGCCTAGTCTATTAGTACAGTCACATGCATGTGAAATATATGAGTTGGGGGATCAAAAAAAAGGTATTTCTAGACTAATTTTGGGTAGGGGAATCCATCCAAAGCTCTGCATTTCATCCATGAACCCACCTTCTATCAATTGCTTAACAAACCAAGCCTAAACTAGCTAATTAGGTCTGTGTGTTTTGTGAGAACTTAGGGGTGCAGGAGTGGATTGAGGTGTTCATGCTTTGGGAGGTTGAAACAATCCATAAAGGGTATCTAGAAACCCAATAAGATCCTTTAGATCCCACTATCACAAAACTTTAAGTCCCAAAAACCTACTGGTCAGGGCTACAAGGAATCCTAGGCTATTTGGAGTTCGATTAGCCTTGGGTCTTCAAGACCAAAAATAATGGTGGATTCTTGGTTCCTAAGGACCGTTAAGAGTCTCCAATCCATTAGGATAGTGTTTTGAATCCACTGGTGAAGTTTTACACCTTATTGTATGGTTTAGGGAAAGTGTCCCTAAAGGAGAAAATTGCTTTGTTCCATAGCTTGATTTGGAGAACCAAGAGAGAGAAAGGGAAGCCTATTGAACCCTTGGGAAATTCAGGAGACATCCTAAGAAGAATTGTGTGGAGTGAGATTGATCAAAGTTGGAGTTTGAAGAGGTATCAAAGAGATAGGGCCCATTAAGGTCTTCTTGTAGTGCTCTCTGCATCAGGTGGTATCAGAGCCTGCCAAGATCTTGGAAGGAGTGAAGATGGCTGAGGGAATAGAAATTTCTTTAGAGGAAGAAGTTCCCAATAGAATCACTAATGTGGAATTGGAAAAAATTTTCAAGGAACAAGTAGCCAAGAACAAGAGGATGGAAGAGGAGATAAGGATGTTGAAAGACCTCCAAATGGAGAAGGAGGAAGGAGAAGAAGAAGAGGAAGAAGAAGAGGAAGAGCAGGAGCAAGATGAGACAAAGAACATGCCTGCAGACCAATTAAAACTTATTGAAGCTCTTGAAAGAGTTGGAAGGAGGGATCATAAAATAGACATTCCCATGTTTTGTGGGAAAATGAATCGTAAAGAATGCATGGATTGGGTGGAAGCTTTGGAGAACTACTTTGAGTATAACAACAATTCTGAGAACCAAAAGGTTAAGGTTTCAAAATCCATAATGAGAGGTCCTGCTTTGAGTTGGTGGAACTTTCTACAAAATGAAAGAGTGGAGGAAGGAAGGAATCCTATCTCAATGTGGAAGAAGATGCTAGTTGAAGTCAAGAAGCAGTTTGTACCTGAAGACTACGAGATCACCCTCCACAAGAAGCTGCAAAATCTTAGGTAGAAGGACCTTGATGTGAGTGGGTACACTGAGGAATTTCAAAAAATGACCTTGAAGGCTAGAGTTCCTGAAAGTGAGAAGCACAAGATTGCAAGATACATCAATGGACTGAAATATAGTATCCAAGATGAAATGAGTTTGTTCAACCCTGAATCAGTACACAAATGCTTCCAAATGGCACTGAAAATTGAAGAAAAGAAGAAGAGAAGGGGATAACAAAATAATAGAGGAAGAGGGAATAACTTCAGGGGAAGAGGTAGATTCAATGGAAGAGGAACATTCCAAAGAAGCCAAGGGGAGTTTAATCACCATGAGTCAGAAGGAGAGCACAATAATAGAAACAGTTTCAGAGGGAGGAGATCCAACAGTAGAGGAAGGTTTGGAGGAAGAGGGCCTAGTGTCTTCACAAGGAAGTGTTTACATCTAATCAAGTTGGACACCAGTCCTTCAGATGTCTTGAAAAGAGTGGCATCGGCAAACAAGGAGGGGACAAAAGATTAAAACTTACTCAAGAGGATGATAATCAAAGTGTATCCTCCTATCACTCTACAACTTCAAGACTGTGTGTGAGAAATTACACCTTCATGAAATTAGGATCAATAACAACAATTATATGGAAATAAAATATAATTTTAATCTAAGAATTGCAATTAAATCCATGACATCTCATGGTTCCCTATCTAAGCTTTGTTAAGAGAGCTCTCAGGCTTAATCTCTCTCAAGGACAATCCTAGAATGAGAAAAATTGATATGAAATGCTTAATCTAGCTCAAATGCTCAAAGATGTGTGTGTTTTAAACTCAAATGCTCATGATTCATGCTCTCAAATCAACAATTGCTTCTAAAAAATGCTATGCAAATGCTCACTATGCTCTCAAATCCTCTCAAATTGCCTATAATAAGGATGCTTTGCACTTGAATTTCTAGGATATGAAATACATAGAAAATGGCTTGTATTTATAGTAAATTCCCAAGGGTAGGGGGTAGAGTGAATTAACCATGGGTTAATGTTTGGTTGAGTTTGATCCCTCAAATGGTTTCAAATGGGAGGACCATTTAGATGGTTGTCCTCAAAGGGTGGGACAAGAAGACAAGATCCTCAACTCTCATTGGTTGATCAATTTGAGTTGAAAGATATTAAGAATTATTTAATTCAATCATTTAATTAAATTTATCCATGTATGGGTGAATGGGTTGGATTTGATTTTTGATTTAAAAACTATATAATTAATTGATTAAAATCAATTATATAACTTGATTGATCCCTTTTAGGCTTGAATTTGATTATTTGATTTCATTATTAATTAATCCTTTGATTTTAATTGATTTTGTCCAATTTGCTTGATAAATGTCCACTTAATTTTATTTTAATCCATTTTAATGCATTTTGATGAGATTTAGGGCAATTGGCTGAGATTTGTAGATTTTGATGATTAAGAGACACCTGGTCAATTTTAGGTGTCTACAAAGACCTCCAAATCCAAAGCAAGGAGAATGTTTAATGATGCAAAGGACACTCCTAAGAGTACCTACTACTATAGAACAACCTCAGAGGAAGTCCTTATTCAGAACAAGCTGCAAAGTGAACAATAAGGTATGCAAAGTCATAGCTGATTCTGGCTCTACAAATAATATTGCATCTAGGGAGTTAGTCACCAGCGATAACTTTAGTGGCGATTATTCGCCAATTGGCGAATGTCGCATGTCGGCGAGCGGGGAATTGGCGATTGTTTTACATATATTCGTTTCACCGTATCGCCTGGCCATTATTAATATTCAGTCCAATGCCCGGGCCCATCGCCCCGCGCGATATTTAATTTTATACTTTTCTTATAAATTATCGCCAATGGAATCTAATTTTTGGTCCCCATAAAATTTAAAAATTCGCCTATAATTTCTAGGCGGCCCCAAATGGACGGCCTATATTCGCCACTAGTTTTATAAATATATTTATAGGCGGC
>MU224522.1:2424791-2459087 GCA_018584345.1 Thuja plicata | reverse complement strand
ATTCGCCAGGATTTTATGGAATTTTCATTCGAGAGGGACAAAATCGCCTACGACTTTATATTTTTTTCTTAATTTGAAAAAAAACTTCGCCATCATCATTAAAAAATTTCCCCTAAATTAATGTATGTTTCGCTAGGATTTTACACTTTTTCCTAGGAGGGGGTTTCTTAAAGTTATCCCTGTTAGTCACTAAGCTTTAGTTGCATTTTATTCCTCATCCCTTCCCTTATAAGGCTTCTTGTTTGACAAAATAAAAGAAAACCATTATCAATGAGCAAGTTTGGGTAGATTTCAAGATAGGGGAGTATACAAATAGGGTTCTATGTGATATTACAGAGATGGACGCATGTCATGTATTATTAGGGAGGCCTTGGAAATATGATGAAGATGCTAGGCATGATGGAAAATCCAATGTTTATACTATAAATAAGGATGGTGTTGAATATGTAATGAACCCACTCCCTGACTGTGAGAAAGAAAAACATGCTACTAGTACTATCTTGCACATAGGAGAAAAGGAATTCATGAAAGTACTAAAGGAGAAGGATACCCCTTGTTATGCCCTAGTAGTGAGGCCCAAAAAGACACCTTTGAAGGAGTCCAAAGTCCAAGTCCCCACTAGGGATGTAGGTCCCAAAGAAGTGAAGGCACTGTTAGACCAGTATAAAGGTATCATTGTTGAGAACACACCAGAGTCTTTTCCACCTGAGAGGGAAGTAAGTCACTATATAGACTTCATACCAAGGGCCACTCTTCCCAATAAGGCAACATTTACGATGACCCCTGAATAGAATCAAGAGATAGCAAGACAGATTGGAGAATTGTTGTCAAAAGGTGTCATTAGGAAGAGTGTGAGTCCTTGTGCTGTCCCAGCAGTCCTAGCACCGAAGAAAGAAGGCACATGGAGGTTATGTATAGATTCTAGGGATATCAATAGGATAACCATCAGATATAGGTTTCCTATGCCTAGAATAGAGGATTTAATGGACTATTTGGGGGGTGCAAGTTACTATTCCAAGATAGATCTCAAAAGTGGCTACCATCAGATAAGAATCAGAGAGGGAGATGAATGGAAGACAACATTTAAGACTAAAAAAGGCCTCTATGAGTGGCTTGTGATGCCTTTTGGCCTTTCCAATGCTCCAAGCAACTTTATGAGATTGATGAATGAAGTATTGAAACCTTTTCTTAACAAATTTGTTGTTGTATATCTTGATGAAATTTTGATCTTTGTAGGAGTAGGGAAGAAAATCTCAAGCATTTGGACATGGTGATGAGGAAAATCCATGAGGAGAAGTTGAAAATCAATATAGATAAGTGTGTATTTCTTCAAGAAGAACTTGTGTTCTTGGGATTTGTGATTTCCAAAAATAGTTTCAAGATGGATCTTACCAAAGTTGAAGCCATCCTCAATTGGCCACCTCCCACTACTCCATCAGAGGTAAAAAAATTTTATGGCCTATCCAGCTTTTATAGGAAATTCATCAGAAACTTTAGTGGCATATGTGCTCCCATTATTAACACTATTAAAGGTGGACGAAAATGCATATTTTCATGGACTAATGAAGCTAATGAGTCATTTGAGTTGCTAAAGAAGAATATTGCAGAGAAACCTATCCTAGTCCTACTAGACTTTCACAAGATATTCACAATTGAATGTGATGCAAGCAACAAAGCCATTGGAGGAGTCTTGAGCCAAGAATGAAGACTAGTTGCTTTTTTTAGTGAGAAGCTCAATGAAGCTAAACAAAATACTCCACTTATGATCTTGAAATGTATGCAATGGTTCAATAAATTAGGAAATGGAGGCATTATTTATTTCCAAAGGAGTTTTTTGTTTTTACTGATAACCATGCACTTAGCTTTCTAAACAAGCAGGAGAAACTAAATCACAGACATGTGAAGTGGATGGAGTTCTTGCAGTCTTACACATTTTCCATCAAGCATAAAAAATGGGTTGTGAACAAAGTTGCTGATGCTCTTAGTAGGAGACATTTGACCACTCAAGCCATCTAGTTAGAGAGTGTTGGGGTCCATGCCATGAAGGATATGTATGCTGAAGTTTTTAAAGAAGCTTATCAAATTTGCATTGAGATGACAAACATATACCATATTGATTTCTCTGAGTTTATTGTGCAAGATGGTCTTCTTTTCAAAGGTAGTTATTTATGTGTCCCAAAAGGATCTATGAGGGAGAACATTATCAAAGAGAAGCAATGTGGAAGCCTAGATGGTCACTTTGGAGTAGACAAAACATTGGAGCTAGTTAGGAGATTCTACCACTGGCCAAAATTGCAGAGAGATGTTAGGAATTTTGTGGAAAGTTGTTAAGTTTTCCAAAAAGAAAAAGGACACACCTCCAATGCTAGACTATACACTCCTTTACCCATCCCTACCAAACCATGGGATTTAGTAAGTATGGACTTTTCCCTAGGTCTTCCAAAGACCAAGTCTGGATTTGATAGAATTTATGCTGTAGTTGACAAATTTTCAAAAATGGCACACTTTATTCCTTGTAGGACAACTCATGATGCATCTCACATAGCAGAGTTGTTCTTTAGAGAGGTTGTAAGACTCCATGGAATACCATTGTCCATCATATCAGATAGGGATACTAAGTTCTTAGGTCAATTTTGGAGGACATTATGGAGGAAACTAGGAACAAATATTTCTCTGTCATCTGCATATCATCCATAGTCTGATGGTCAGACATAAGTCATCAATAGGTCCCTTGGAAACATTCTGAGATGTCTCACACACAAACATTATAGCACAAGTATAGTTCTCATTCAATGATTTAGTAAACCAGAGCACTGGTTTAACTCCATTCCAGATTGTCTATGGCACCCACCCTAGAGGAGTATTGGAACTCAGGGATATCAAAGAAATGGAAAAAAGAAGTGCACTAGCTGAAGACTTTGCTAAGGTGATGAAGAATATACATGATCAGGTGCAGATCCAATTGAAGCATACCACTGAGAAATATAAAGCCCATGCTGAAAAGAAGAGGAGCGATCTACAATTCAAGGTGGGAGACTTAGTGATGATCCACCTCAAGAAGGAGAGACTACCCAAGGAGAAATACACAAAGCTTATGATGAAAAAGCTTTGCCCTTTCAAGATTATGAAGAAATGTGGTAACAATGCCTATAGGATTGATCTACCTTCTCACATTGTCTTATCACCTATTTTCAATTTTGTAGACATCTATGCTTATAAAGGAGAAGATAGTACTACTGATATGGTAGGTACTCCAGAACCTCCTACACTCCAACCACTCAAGGACATGCCACAAGAAACTCCTCCTGAGATTGAAACCATTCTAGACAAAAGAGTGAACAAGAAAACTAGGAGGGGAACATATTATGAGTACTTGGTTGAATGGAAACACAAACCAGTTGAAGATGCTACTTGGATGAACCCAGAAGACATTTTGAAGACAAGTTATCCACTTGAAGAATTCACAACTCAAGAGACTTGAGTTATTTTTGTCATGAGGAGTATGGTGCAGGGAACCTTCTAAAGATCCTCATTTTTCTTGCATTATTGTTTGTAATAAGGTGCATCCATGAGATCACCCTTGTGTGTGTTTGTTTTTTTGGGTCTTGGATGTAAGGTGAAGGACCTATGGTGAGTTATAAACCTAGGTTCCTGAAACCATGGTTAGACCCTATTAGTTGTTGATTTTGTGTGTCTAGTTAGAAGTTATGTTTCTAAGTCCTTAGTTAGGTCCTAGTCATGTGTTGAACCTCTCCCACACCTTGGGAGGTTGGTAAGGTTGGATTTTTCCCAAATTAGCAACTCTGTCACTTATTGCCAAAAAGTTGTGTTTTTGCAAAATGTTGCATGAGGAAATTTTGCAAAATGTTGCTCGGTATATGAAAAATTCTTTGTAACCAACCTCACCCACCTTCTGAAGCTTCTGAAATTCTTGGAGGATGCTATTAGGTGATAGGATACCTTCCATGAAGGTCAGATCATAGAGTGTATGAAGTTTGATGTTTGAGCAAGGAAATAGAAGAGGGTTTTGAGTCATTTTTGTATGGTACGGTCTGGTATAGATTAATTTTGAAGATCCATTTATAGAATTTTGTAATTACTTGAGTCTTCTTACCTTTCCAGTTGGTTTAAGGTATTTTTGTTAAGTTAGTGAAAATTTATCGATTTTACATTCTTGCTGTCTGAGAAACCAAAGCTCTACTGGACCAGTCTCAAAGATGTGATCCTAGCAAGAGCTTTATCCAGTGGATCCCCTTGGCCAATTGGAAAATGTTAGCTAGGATCATGGTATTTAGGAATCCAGAGGCTTAGGCTCTCAATCTTAGTCCTTCTATTTTCAAAGTCAAGCCCTAGGCTAATTATCCCTATGTAATTATCCTAGTCTATTAGTACAGTCACATGCATGTGCAATGTATGAGTTGGGGGATCAAACCAAAGGTGTTTATAAACTAATTTGGGGTAGGGGAATCCATCCAAATCTTTTCATTTCATCCATGAAACCACCTTCTATCACTTTCTTAACAAACCAAGCCTAAACTAGCTAATTAGGTCTGTGTGTTTTGTGAGAACATAGGGGTGCAAGAGTGGAGTGAGGTGTTCATGCTTTGGGCGGTTTAAAAAATCCATAAAGGGTATCTAGAAACCCAATTATATCCTTTAGATCCCACTGTCACAAAAATTTAAGTCCCAAAAACCCACTAGTTAGGGCTACAAGGAATCCAAGGCTATTTGAAGTTTGATTAACCTTGGGTCTTCAAGACCAAAAATAATGGTGGATTATTGGTTCCTAAGGTATGTTAAGAGTCTCCAATCCCTTAGGATAGGGTTTTGAATCCACTGGTGAAGTTTTACACCTTATTGTATGGTTTAGGGAAAGTGTCCCTAAAAGATAAAATTGCTTTGTTCCATAGCTTGATTTGGAGAACCAAGAGAGAAAAAGGGAAGCCTATTGACACCTTAGGAAATTCAGGAGACATCCTAAGAAGACTTGTGTGGAGTGAGATTGATCAAATTTGGAGTTTGAAGAGGTATCAAAGAGCTAGGGCCCATTAAGGTCTTCTTGTAGTGCTCTCTGCATCAACCTACATAAAGGGAAAACTAACCTACAACAGAAAGAAAACAATAGAAAGGAAACACTAAAATTATTTACAATCGACTGTTCATGGATTCTAAGAACTTCAAGAGAAGTAGAACTTTAGGTTCTATCCATGAACTAAAAATTCCAGAATATTTCCAGTTAAATCCTCTAAAAAGTAAAAATCAGAATCCCATTTACTGTCAATGATATATGGTCCTAACCAAATAGGATCAAATTTTCTATGTTTTCCTTTATCTTCCAATCTGGCATTCCACATCAAGACCAAATCATCAGTTTTAAAACTTCTTACAGTGGCTCTTTTTTCATAGATATCCTTACATTGAAGCTACAACCTTCCATTCCTGTCATGTGCTTCCCTTCTTGATTCATCCAATTGTATCAAATCATTAACTCTAATTTTCATCTCATCATCCAGTTCCTCATCATATTTTTGGATAAACTTATACATTTACAATAGGTTATTTTGTGGCAACCTAGGTTGTATACCATATACTAAATCAAAGGGTGCACAACTAATGGCCTTCTTCAATGTCACTCTATCAGCCCATAATGCTTGTTGCAACTTTGAATCCCATGCCCTTTTGTTCTTATCTAGCACTCTTTTCAAAATCTTTATCAAGCTCTTATTACTGGATTCAACTTGACCATTCCCCTGTAGGTGATATTGGAAAGAATAAGAAACTTGGATCCCATATTATTGGCAGAAATCACTAAATTATTCAGATCTGAAACACATTGCATTATCTACCACAATAGTTTCTGGACAACCAAACCTTGTAAGGATATTCTGCAACATAAAATCAATCACAACTTTACTAGTGGCTCTTTTGGTGGGAATTGCTTCAACCCGCTTGGTAAAATAATCAGTTGCTACCAAAATCCATGAATGACCCCCACTAGACTTGTTAAGAATCTCTTTAATGAAATCCATTTCCTATTTTTGAAAAGGTGCCTCAACTGTGACAGGCCTCAAAGGTAAATTTACACTAAACTTCAGCTTACCTACCAATCTCTGGCAAGCATCACATTTTTTTTGACATAACTGGCATCTTTAAAGATAGTAGGCCACCAAAAACTAGACCTCATAATTTTATGTGTAGTATTCTTAGCCATGTAATGACCTCCACATGCACCATTATGCATTTGTTCCAACAAGTTCTTGGATCTATCATAGTCTACACATTTGAGCAATACTCCTTCATTGCTCCTCCACCATAATTAACCTTGTATTATTGCATACTTAATGACATGTAGCTTAACTGTTCTCTTCCTATTTTCATCCATTTAAGGAGGTAATATCATTTTCTATAGATATCCAATGATGTCCTTATACCAATCACAATAATCCATATCACAAATATAAGACCTTTTCTCTTCTTCTAACATGTTTACATGATTAGAATCTAAATTTCTCTGAGCAATAAGTTTTGCAAGTCCTAGGCCTTTGACCAATTTGTGATCTTAATATCAATATTAAACTCTTGGATTTTTTTTATCCATCTACACCTCCTTCCTGAAACTTCCTGTTGGACCAAAATGTCCTTCGCAACAATATTGGGCACATAAGCAATTATAGTTTCTCCTACCAAATAACACCTAAAATATTTGACAACTTTAACCAAAGAATACGCTTATTTTTCCATGATATCATACTTTAATTCTGTTGCTTTTAAATATTTACTGAAAAAGGAAATGGGTTGTTCAAAGCCCTCTGAATTATTTTGTAACAATATTGCAGCAACAGTATTGTATGAAGCAAAGGAGAAAATATACAAAGGCTTGTCATAATTAGGTGTTCTCAAAACATGAGCATCTTTGATAGCTTGTTTAATACCTGAGAAGGCCTTAGATGTTTATTCACTCCATTCCTCCTTAGCTCCTTTCTTTGTCATCTTTGAAATAGGGATACTAATCTCTGCAAAATTTGTAACAAATCTCCTTAATAAATTTACTTGTCCAAAGAAGGATTGAATACCTCTGACATTCTTGTGCTGAGGGACTTTATCAATAGCAGCAACCCTTTCAGGGTCATTTCTTACTCCATCTTTAGACATAATGTTTCCTAATATCTTTCCCTCTATAACTCCAAAAGCACATTTCTTTGGGTGTAAAGACACCCCATACTCCAAAGCTCTAACACAAATCTTCTCAAGATGATCATAGTGTTGATCTTCATTCACCGAATAAGTTGTCAAATCATCTTGGTAAACAACTAAAAATTTATTTATGAAATATGCAAATGCCACATCCATGGCTCTCTGAAAAGGTTCCCCAACATTTTTAAGCCAAAAGGCTTTCTTACATTAACATAAGTAACCCATGGTGTGGTGAATGCATTTTCAAATTGTTCAGACTCCTTAACCATGACTTGGCTATATCCTAATAACCCATCCATCATAGATATTAATTTAGATCTAGTAACACTTTGTAGCATAACTTCCATAATTGGGAAACCATAATTATCTTTTAATGAATTGGTGTTCAAATTTCTAAAATCTACACAAAGTCTTATATCTCCCTTTTTCTTTCTCACTGATACCAAATTTGATATCCATGTGGAATGTCTGATGGTTTTTATAATCCCAACGTCTCTAATCCTTTTTAATTATTCCTGCATCTTTGGTGCCAGAGTGGGATTGATAGGTCTCAATTTTTTTTCTGTAAGTCTTAGTGCCTTCCTTTAAGGGAATCTCATGTTGAAACAAATCTTCTCTATAGGCCTTCAAATAATCATAAGACCATGCAAAAACATGCCTATATTTTCTGAGAAGATCAACCAATAAATTACTAGTTTTAGGAGATAAATTTTTACCAATATACACATTCTTAGGGTCCTTAGATGTTCCGATGTTTATTTTTTCAAAATCTTCAAGTTTACTTACAATATTTGCAAAAAAAGATTTGTCTTTATTATCAAAAGCTTTCTCGAGAATAAGTAGTCCCTTTGGAACTCTATTTGATTTTAGTTGGAGAACCTCTTTAGGAAAAATGGTATCTTTATTATCCAAGGTTTCCATACATCCAATGAAATCCATTTCCTTGTTTAAAAAGCCTACTTCACAATTTAAAAATCTCAGAATATCTAAGTCATCTTCAAAAACACGCTAGTTGTCAACATTATCTGGTATTGAAGGGCTTGATTGAATCTCTATTTTAGAAATTTTTGCAAATGTGTTATCCTCGGGTTTTAAAGAAATGTTTTCTAGAAAATATTCCATTTTGTTCTGACCTCTATCTATCCAATCAATACCGAATGCATCAAAATTTTCCAATTCATCCCAGACAACATTTCTATACTGCTTCATTCTCTAATTTGTTGAACCATATTTGGATTTAATCTGAGATATTATCAAATCAGAGTCTCCAATAACTCTGAGACTTTTTATTCCATGTTTTGAGGCTAATCTCAAACCTATTAACAAAGCCTCATATTTTGCAACATTATTTGTGCATGTAAACAACAATGTAAAAGAAAACTTGAAGGTCTTACCACTAGGAGCTATCAATAAGATTTCCACACCAGCTCCTTCCTTAGAACTTGCTCCATAAAAGTACATGGTACACAAATTATGTTGGTTCATCAAATTTTATTTTTCATCAGAAAAAAGCATAGGGTGATTTCTTCCTTCAACCCCTATATCTTGTACTTCAAAAGATCCAATATCAGTATCCACAAAATAATTTATATCAGTATCTTCATTTTCCTCAATCATGTTAGGAGTTATATTTTATTAGGACACCTTGACACTTTTACCTAAAATACTAAAAGTGGAAAAAGATATATCACATTGAATACTTCCTCCCATTGAAGCACTTTGTTTTCTAGATAACAATATTTCATACTGGGGAGGAATATCAACCACTAGGACGCTCATTGTCAACACTTTGTCAGGATAAGCAGCCAACCTATAAGGCAAAGCCTTGATAGTACCAATGACATGGATTTATCTTGAATCCATTTCCTAACACCTTCCATTAGGACTATCATCTCGTAATCCCATTGCCTTCATTATCTCTATAGGCATAACATTGTTAGATGCTCCTGAGTCTATCATGCATTTTTTTAGCATCTTACCATTAATAAATAGAGTCAAGAAAAAGGGATCCATGAATCCTAAGGGAGTATTTACATGATTTGCATTCAAATAAATTTGAGGGATCTTTGAAATCATTTCTTTAGACTCTTTTCCCTTTCTTTCTGATTTATCTTGCACATTTTTCACCTTTTCAACACCTTCTGGTTTATGAATTCTTGTGGAAGAAACACCATTTACCAATGTGAGGACCTTCTTCTTATGTTCCTCAATCCTCATCATTTCAAAAAATGGAAATTTGATGGTGATCTGTGATAAAAACTCCCCATATCAACAGGGGTGTAATTTTCATTAGAGAATTCTTGTTTCTCAATACCAAGATTACCATCCTCAACTTGAATGGCCAGAGTTGGCTCTTCTTTATTTGATTTCTTATTGTCCATTTTAGGAGGGGAGAACTTGTTTTTGGTATTTTTTTTTTTACTTTATACAAATTTTTTGAACCATTTGATTTGTTTACATTCCTAACTTTTAACTTACTTACACCCTCAGCAGATTTTCCTTGAATGTGTTTATTATCTTCTTTGGTCTCCTTGAAGAGAAAAGTAAATGGTTTTATTTCTACTCCACCAACTTTTCTATTTCTTAGATCATAATTAGTTATTTCTTTGGTAACTAGATCAGTTATAATATGCATTATTTCCTCATTATAAGGCCTTCTCAACACTATAGACTCCTTACTATTCTTATCATTACATCCTATATTATCAAATTCTTCTTCTTCATCAGAAAAAAACTTGTTGATAATATACTTCTACTCTGCTTCATGATCTAGAGACATCATGATTCTCAATTTTATCATCAGAATCTACTTCAGGACATGGAGATGAGTAAGTCATAGCACAACAAGTCATCATATAAATCATCCTCCTCCTCTCCTTGTTCCTCACTTGCATATACATTCGAGGAAACATCACAATAATCAAGATTGTGTGGAGAGTGACAAGCTTCACACCAATAATCCTCATTACACATGTTAATAGAATTTCCTTGCGGAGGATCAGGGGTCTCATTATCAGGCTTGCCTTTCCTTTGTGGGAAAATAGGCTTCCCATCATTCCATTGGGTATTATAGGGGAAATTTTTCATCCTTGGTTTCTAAAAATAACTATTATAAGATGACCTATTATTAATGGGAGCCCCATTAATCTTATTTTTTTATTCCTTTTGATTGATCCTAGTAAGCTCCCCATCTTCCCTTTTACCCATTTTTCCTGATACTCTCCTGTTTATTTCTATGTTAACAACTGTCTTATAGGATTCACTAATGCTTCTAGGATTGTTATCTCTAATAATATATCCTATTTTAGAATCAAAAGCATTTAAATAGGAAGCAAGACATACCTCATCATCAAGATTCATTTTTTGGAGAAGCTTGTGCATAGCCTTTTGGAATATTGTATTGCAATAAACAACTCTCTCATTTGAATTTTTCTTGATATTATTAAATTCATTCAACAAGAATCCTTTATTAGTATTATCACCATATTTCTCCTTAAATAAACCTTTTATTTCATCCATAGATCCCACTGAATCATGAGGTAATGCATTAAACCAATCCCTAGCATCCTCAACTAGAGATAAAAAAAAAATCTTCATAACTACATCCTCATGTATAATGTCATAATCATCCATTGTATGTGTAAACTTCTTTAAATGTTCCTCACATGTGATGACATTATTTCTAGAAAATCTAGGAATTTTATCCCTAATTTCATTTGGAAATGTATTAGGATAATCAGGGATACCAATAAAAGAAAATTGTATGTACCTTTCTACTTGAACTGGTCTCCATTGGAATGGATCACAAGTCTTGGAAGTAGATGCTTTATCATTTGATGTTACAACAATCCCAAAAAGAGAATGATAAGGTCCAGAAGACTGCCTAATAAAATCAATCCTTTTCTTCATCTCTAAAGACTCAGCCTCAAGTTCTTCTCTCTCAAGCTCTTTGGCCATGATCTCTCTCTCTCTCTCTCTCTCTCAAGACAAATGCTTGATTTAGATAATTGATCTGTTGGAACTTTGTGACTCTCAGATTCATTTATTTCAACTCCTGTCATCTTCTTCTTTCCCTCATCCTTAGGGCAGTGGGTGACAAACTTCTCTTCATCCTTCTCAGGTTCTTCAACATGATTTGTTGCCTGATGTTTCAAGGATTTACTTTTCAATTTGTCATCCCAGATCTGATCTTGTCTTTTCTTATTGGGCATCTATTTTTTTCTTTTGTTCTATGATGACCAACTTTCTTTTGGAAAGTCTCTCTTCTTCATCAAGATACTTAGAGGAATATTCAGAGTTTGGGAGAGTGGTGTCAGATCCCTCTTCCTCTCACTCATTAGGAGAACTATAATCTCTATATGTATCCAATCCCACATCTGGAGCCTCTTCATATTCTGATGTATTTCCTTCATGGTTGTATTGGATTGAATCTTCTCTCCTAGTGTCCTCCTCTTTTCTTCTTGGAGATGGATTATCTTTGTTCTTCTTTTCTCTCCTAGGCTAATCAGACTTAAAATTAGTTGGAACCCCACCTCCCAATTTATCTTTAGGATGTTCTTGCACTCTAGATCTAGTATTCATTTTAAGATAATGTGTATAAAATAATAAGTATTACCTAGCACTGTTATAGAGATTTCTTTGAGTCGCCACCCAAAAGAAGTTGGGAAAATACAACACTAGCTTATATGAATACTTAGATGAGGAAATTCACAAGAGAAAGGATTACAACTAAGGGCTAAGTAAGACTAACTCTATTCTTTCAAAGGTCAAATCCCCAACAGAATCACCATTTTGTTGGTGTTTTAAAATTTTTATGCTTTGAAAGCTACCAATAGACCTTAGATTGATTTTGAAGAATAGTTAGTTCCAAATATGATATTATCTTAAGGTAATTGAACCAAATATAGGGATAAGACTTCCCTTTGCACTTCTGGCTTTGCAAAACCAAGGTAGGTACACCTAATCCAAATAAATATTCAAATCTTCACAACTTTTTTTACAACTCTAGATTTAAACAACAGATAATGGTAAGAAAGTATTAAATGGTAACCACTCATTCATTGACCTTCACTACCATGTAGGACATACAACCAACATCCATAAAACATAAAAGGAAGCTGATATGGTTTTGATGTTTTTAATAGGGAAGAATATAGACAAACCTATCATATATGTATCAATGTAGAAGTTACTAATTACTAATGAGTGCTTTATCCATTGGGCAATGTCTCTAGTTTAGATATAAAACAAAGAAACCAACTAATGTCAAAGACTCAAAGCCATAAATACAAATAACTCAGACCAAACACTTCTTACAAGATCCTTGTGCAAACCAGATGAACTTATGTCCTATCGAAAGAAAGATTTAATTTGATCCTTGATCAAAATTAAGGAATAATAACATGTACATAGATAAAATCTATGCATTAAATTAGAAGATCCAAAGCTCTAGCGATAAACACAGAGGAGAGAATTTTATCTGGAAAATTGTAATAAGTATGAAGAATCAAGTTTCTATTTCAAACTATTTCAAAATAATAAAACACTTCAACAAATGAAAAAGATCTGCAACCTTCTATTCTATATTGACACTCTCTAGATATACATCTTTTTACTCTCACTGGAAACAATATACAACTAAATGATTTAATGTTACTTCCCCAAGTTTCCCAACCCCTCTAAATGATCTTGGAAATCCTTTTATAGATCAAAGACTACAAAAAGATTTAGATTATTTAGGGTTAGGGCTAAAACAACTATTATATGAAAAAGAGGAATTAATTCATTTCAACAACCAAGCAGCTCTATCATTAGCAAGTTGAAACCTTCTTTTAATTCATCATGTTGAAGAATTTGATGTGGCCACCATCCATCTTGGGAAACTGAAGAACAAAGCTCTTCAGAAGGAACAATGAATGTAATATTTTGTTTTCATTAATTACCCCAAGAAGATTTGGCCCTTCAAAATCACAAAAGACCAACTAACCCTTCTTGAAAAGCTTGGCTCCTAAATAACACAACCTGATCTTATTTTATATAACTCTGGAAAGGACCCTTCATTAATGAGGAAGAACAGAAAATGATAGAACAAGGGTTTTAAACTAATTAATAAATGTTTCAAAAAACCTAAGGAAACATTCTCTGCATAAATGCATTCAAAACTGCCCAAATTTTCCTCACACAAAATCCAACAGCTATACAAACATGACCTAGAATATCAAATTCATTAATTAATTGCTCTGCAATAAATGACACAGCCCACCACTTTGAAACCCTGATGAAAATAATTTGAAAATTTGAAAATCCACCCCGACAGCTACACCTAACACATAAAACATCATTGGCAGCCCAGATTTGAACTTTATACCAACTTTAAAACACAACCGTAGATCTCCCTTTAAGTTACCCATGAGCCAATGATCAGATCTGAACACGCGTCACTCTATCACAATGCCTTGATGAATACCTACCGAGCATATTCTCTTTAAAGGAAAGCATCGGCCATCTAATGAAATCTAACTAAACTGCATATTAACCTTACCCTTGGCTTTGAAACTGTAGGCCCCACAACCCATGTTGGAAATGCATCGATCGGTCGTAATGCCTTAATAACTAACCATCGATCAAATTTTCTTTAAGGCTATGTGCCAACCGTTGGATCTAAGAAGACATGATCTATCTTTAATCTGACCCTTAACCTCAGTCTAGCCCTGCCATGGACATGTGTTGACCAAGTGTGAACCATTGAACAATAATCTTCATGCATATTTTATCAGTGGTAAAGTGCCATCCATTAGATCTGAACAAGTCTAACCATCCAAAAACTGCCTTGGTAACCCAACATCTTTGGTCCCACTTACCTCCATGTGGAGCAAGGGCATGATCCTGTGATTGATAATCAAACTACATCTTTAGCATAGCGGAATCATGTGAACCGCATTATCAAATTGGATTTGATAGATCTTTAAAATGTCTGTAAGCCCAACCACTTTCCACATGGCACATAGGCATAAACTCACAAAGGTTATCTATCAAGCATCTTACATTCAAGGAATAACACCAACCCCTGGATTAAAATAGATCAGACGATCAAGATCATCAGTGCTAGCTATTGAAGGATGGACACTTGACATCATAGTGTGATTCCTTGATGAATAAAGGGACTACATCTTCTGTTCAAGGTATTACGCTTGCGATTGATCAAAATATGATCTAACGGTTCATGATCTTGCCGCTAACTTTGAAGAACACTGACCTCACAATCTCAAAAAAGATAGGTGTCACCTAGGTGCGATGCCTGGAAGAATAAAGGGTCTTCATCTAGAAATTAAGGAAACACGCCCACCATTGGATGAAACATTAGCAAAGCATAAAAATTATTTCGGGAACCTCAAGACTTAGGAAAAAATTAAAGTGGTCCCGCTAGGAAATAAGACTTAGGACTTAAAAGGACTTAAGTGATCCCAAAAATAATCCCAAAGGAATACATGTGTTAAAAGGACTTAAGTGATCACAAACATAATTCAAAATTATAACATACATTATGGAATTAGGGTTTAAGAACCTTTGTTTCCAAGATAGACCAAGGGTTTAAGAACCAGAGACATAAAACACTGCAAAAACAAAAGTAAAACCTTGAAACCATGGAAATTCTTGATAGGGCTAACACTTTGCACAACTTGTGCATGATAAAAAATACAACATATTCAATCAATCTTTGGTCTTTTTTGTTATCCTTATCATAGAACTTTCTAACACTAACTAATGCACCCCACTTCTTTACTCTAAGCACTATATTTTCAACAGATATAAAATTTCCAAAATCAACTTTAACATATTCAGATTCAATAGATTTACTAGTGGGAGAACCTACTACTTTAGATCTCTTATCTCTGGCCTTTGGCTCCTTCTGATCTTTCTCTGATTTTGTGCTCTCACTATCTTCTTCAACAAATTTCTTAGCTCTTTGTGTCTTTTCTTTCTTTATTTTTCTTTTCATCTTTCTTGTGCTTTGTGTCTCCTTAACTATTGCAGCCTTGGGCTTAGCACTCTATATGTTTCATCTTTGTTATGATAGGAGGAGAAGGTTTCTCCTTCTTTACTTGTGTTGCACTTCTGGTATTTCAGCCGGTTGGGCACTATCAGTTGCACCGACAAATTCAAATTCATCTACATCTCTAGTTACACTAAATGTACTTTCTTACTCATAACATGATTTGTCCTTTCTTTCTCTATTTAATCCGTAGGGAAACCTTTCTGAGTCATGAATTGTTCAACATCTTTCCTCACCTTTTTCTCAATAACTGGTTTAATCAACTCGCAGTGTACTTTAAGTGACTTCTCTTCATATGTCGCAAACCTTGGAGTCTTGGGATCTATCAGTTGAGCTAATAGATCTCTGCATACATAGATAGTATGTCTCCTTCTAGTTCAAAACCCATAGGTATCACCCATGAGGTTCTTGGCTCAACTACTTCCATCATACTGGTGTTTGTGTCTACCATGAAACAAATGGTATCCTTGTATTTTTCAACAATTCGAGATGAAATTCTTTCTCTTTTCTAAAAAATATTTGAGATAACTCAAAACCTTGCTTGTTAGGGCATTTCCTAATATCATGATATAGTTGTTTATCTGAATGAAAGAATGGGTATTTTATAAATAATTTTTTCTACTGATATTGGGGAACATATTCTGAAAGTAGAAAAATAAGCACATAATCACTTGGCCATATTTAAACTTTTGTCTCTTATCCTTCTTGATCTTATCCAGGTTCAACGCTAACTATTCTCTCAAAGTTTTTGCCAAATCAAAATCTGCATTCTCCTTAATCATAATATGTGTTGTATGAATAGCACCACCATGCATGTTGTTCATTCTACTAGAATTATATACCTTATAGCCAATAACCATAGAAGCATACTTTACCTCTTCGTCTGTAATGTCATTCATCATCATCGCATGGAAATACCACTTGGATTTAGTCAATCTAACAACTTCTTTTTGAATGGTGCAAAGAGAAGGTACATTACCGGTTGCACATAGACCTGTTACTGCATGAATTTAGTCCTTAGTAATCTTCTATGGCCGATCCAACCACATGAATTGATTATCAATTCTTCTAAGAACATATCTAACCTGATCATCCTCAAATTCACCAGGATAGCTATCTAGATGATGAAAACCTTTTTCTACTATATGTTTTTGCTCATTTTTCAACACCATCTTATCATCACAAAATGTCTAATACTGTTCACGTATTTCCTCTGCTCCTAGGTATTCCAATTTACAATATATATATGATTAACATCCTCTACATGTATAATACCATAGGGTACACTAGTTAGGGCACCTATTAGGTCATTTTCTATAGATTTGAATGGATGTCTCTTAAATTTTGGTCATGGTCTCTCAGCAATATCAATCAATTTGGGAGTAGCCATCATAAATTTGTAACCACAAGTGCAGATTTTAGATAAATACCTTAAAAAGTTTTCAACTAGGGTTACTTCCCAATGAAAATGACATCAACCAATTGATTTTCTCCTCCAAATCAATGCAAACAACCTCTCTTTATCACTTGGATTTCAACAAATGGACCAAACAATACTTCTTTTGCTCCACAAAAACTTTCACAATGCGCAAGGTGAAAAATAAAAACCAAAGATAACATTTTATCAAGCCTCACATGCATACATTAAATTCAATTACTGATAGAACTTACTCTATCACTGATTGACCAAAAAAATCAATACCGATGATCAAAACATCATATAATTCATCAAAACTTCATAATGCTCTTCAAAAGACATTATTACATCTTAATATGCTGATAGATCTTACCACACACCTATAAGGGGTCTGAAGATGGATTCAACAATAATTTCTCCCTCTAAGCCACATGAAGACTTATTTTGATGATGAATTCTCCACACCTAATGGAGATGTGGATTCCTCTGATATCTTAGTGTCTTCCTTGTTCTTCCAAGTTTTGTTCATCTCTTTCTTGACTTCTTCTACATTCATAATATTCTTCTCTTTCCAATTTATTGATTGGTTTACCAATTGGTTCCTTAACCTACAATTCCTTTCTAGATGTCTAATCTTGTGACAATGAAAGCATGCCATACTAATAGATATTCATGGTCCTACATTACCTCTTGGATTCCTCATTCTATAGTTCACAACCATGTGTCCATAGTTACCACAGATTGAGCATGTAACATCTGATTGCCTCTCCCTTTGGTAAAGTCTTTCTTGGTTCACTGGTGACCTCTTATTTTTAAATATTGACCTACACTCACCAACTTTATGACCATATTTGTTGCAGTTGTAACCTTTCACAGGAGAAAGAAAATAGAATGAATCAAGGATAGAAGAAAATTTGGCTCCTTCCAAAGGAGAAGTAAAATAAAGGGACTCTGAAGAAGATGAGCTCTTGGTAGGAACAAAAAATAAAATAACACAAAAATCAGAGGAAAAACTGGAAAAGGAGAATGATACAACTAGGGGAAGTAAAAAGGATTCCCCAGCTGATCCAAAATAGAATGATAAAAAAAGAAGAAGAAAGATATAGATCCAGAGGACAAGGATAACTCTAGGTCAACTATGGGAGACTCAAAGAAGGGATCGGGAAAGAAAGGCTCAAAATCCCCTGAAGGAAACTACTCTTCTTATGAGCTGAACTCTAACTCAGGAAAGAAATCTGAGAGCTCCTCAATGGGGAATCCCAATTCAAAATTGATAAAAAAAAATGAAGGTCAAAAACTAGGAGTCTTGACAAGAGGTTAGCAGAAAGCAGATATAGGAACTCCAAAACCAAAAAAAGGAAGAAAAACAGAGAAAAATCTAAGGGAAGAGGAAGCTAAATAGAATATTGTTGATGGAAAACAACTCACCATCCATCAGGTTTGTTCTCCAATCCTTAAATGAAGATTATGTCTTGGAACATTCGAGGACTCAATGGTCCTCATAAGCAAGATGTAGTTAGGAATTTAGTTAGAGATTCTAAACCGCACATCCTTTTGATTCAAGAAACTAAGATGAAAAAAGAAAAAAACTGAGAATTTGAAATTGTTAAAAAATGGGAATTATTTTGGTAGTATTTCTAAAGGGGATTCAGAGGGGTTGGCTATCTTCTGGAATAAATATTTCTTTGACTGTCAACTCCTAAAAGAAGATAAAAAAAATTTAGCAGCTAAAGTCTGGAGTTTAAAGGATAATTTCTCTTGGACCCTAATAAATGTTTATGCCCCCAATACTAAATCTGGAAGACTAAATCTTTGGAAGAAGTTGCATGATTTGATGGAAACTAGTTCAAAGAATAACTATTTAATAATTGGAGACTTCAATACCCCCTTAAAGAAGGAAGATAAAATGGGAGGAAATTTATCGCAAGTGGAAAGTAGGGTAGATTTGATGGATTTAATTATTAATGAAGGGCTGCTGGATGTTGATCTGGAAGGGATTAATTACACTTGGTATAATCGTAGGGTGGAACCTAATCTTATTCAAGTTAAGCTTGATAGGGTGTTGATAAATCCAGACTGGTATACCAAGTATTCATGTGCCCTTTCTTCTCTTTCTAAAATTGGCTCAGACCATTTTCCTATCTCCTTTAATGTTATTCCCTTCATGGGAAAAAGTAATGCTCCCTTTAGATTTGAGAAGATGTGGCTAGACCACCCTGATTTGGAAAATAAAATAAGGGAATGGTGGAATATTAAGGTGGAAGGAACTGCTATGTTCAAAGTGGTTAAGAAATTGGCTAATGTGAAATGTAATGTTAAACACTGGAACAAGAATGTCTATGGGGACATTTTCCAATCCAAAAATAAAACCCAAATGGACCTGAAAGATATCCAGGAGGAAATTCAAAGAAATGGTCTGACAGAAAAACTGAAAACCCAAGAGAATTTAGTCCTTGTGGATCTTAACAATATTATTGCTATGGAGGAGACTTTTTGGAGGCAGAGATATAGATCACTATGGTTGAAAGAAAGAGATAAGAATACCAGATTTTTCCATCTGACTGCTCTTAAACACAAGGAAATAAATAGAATCCATTCCTAGTCCACTACTAAAGGTAAAATTAATAAAGAAGAGGAAATAAGGGAAGAAATGATGAGGTACTTTGCGACCTTGTTATCGAAAGATCAAAATCTTAACTTAGAAGACCAAAGTAAATTACTTTCTTTGATTCCTTGTAAACTGGATCATCCTTCCAATGTCCTCTTAAAAGCTATTCCCTCGAATATAGAAATTAAGAAGGCTATTTTTTATTTTGAAGGAGAGAAATCTCCAGGTCCTGATGGGTTTCAGATGTTTTTCTTCCAGTAGTTCTGGAGCATCACTGGTAAAAATGTTTGTTCTATGGCTAAAGAGCTCTTTGCAACTAAATCTATTCTTAAGGAACTAAATTCAAATTTTATAGCTCTCATTCCTAAAAAACCTGGAGCTGATACTGTTGATGGCTTTAGACCCACAAGTCTTTGTAACTCTTTATACAAAATCATTTCGAAGGTCATTACCACTAGACTGTTGAGATTACTACCTAATTTGATTTCTCCTCAATAGAATGGTTTTGTTCCGGGAAGGCAGATCCTGGAATCTATTATTGTGGTGCATGAGAATATTCATTCTCTCCATGCCTCTAAAAAATAAGGATTCCTGATGAAATTGGATTTTTCAAAAGCCTATGACAGAGTGGATTGGTCTTTTCTTTCTAATATCCTTAGGTCTTTTGGATTTGATAAAGATGTGACAAGAATTATTATGCAATCAGTTTCAACAGTGACTTCTTCTGTGCTTGTTAATGGGGGATCCTCCAATTTCTTTCATCCCACTAGAGGTCTGAGACAAGGTGACCCAATTTCTCCCATCCTCTTTTTTATAATGGCAGAAATCCTTGGGTGATATATCAATAGTATGGTGATAACTGGACATAACTCTGGTCTTCAACCTTCCTCTGCTCTGCAGAAATGCTCACATGAACAATTTGTAGATGACACTATTATGATGGGGGAAGCATCTTTAAAGGAAGCAAGGAATATGAAAAAGGATTTGAATACCTATACTAATGCTTCTGGTCAATCTATAAACTGGGAGAAAAGTTCCCTTTTTTTCAGCAACACTCTTGTAGAAAGACAAAGGAGGATATCTGCATTTTTGGGTTGCAAGATTGGGAATTTTCCCTCCTCCTACTTGGGTCTCCCTTTATGTCATAAACCTGATGATTCTTTCTAGAATGGAATCCTTGACAGATTTCACAACAAGATGGCAGGATGGAAAGGAGCTACTCTAAGTCAAGTTGGAAAAGTCCAGCTTCTGAAATAAACTCTTCAAAACCTTCCAGTCTATGCACTCAGTCTTTTCAAAATTCCTTAGAAGTTTGCTGACTTGATTGAAAAAATCTAGAAAAGATTACTTTGGTCTGGAGTTGAAGAGAAGAAGAGGTTTAGCCTTGTGGCTTGGGAGGTGGTGTGTAAACCAAAAAAGTTTGGAGGTCTTGGCACCAGATGTATTAAATTTTTTATAAGGCTCTGCTGGAAAAACAGTGCTAGAGAATATTTGAAGAGGAGAAGGAATGGAACGCTATTATAAAAAAAAAATCATCTGGATAATTTGGAGGACATGTTAAGGAATCCTTTGGATATCAAAGGTTCTTTCATTTGGAACAGTATTAGGAAAGGCAGGGACCTATTTAGAAAAGGGATCAGATGGAAGCTGAGAAATGGCAGGAAGATTAATTTCTAGAATGATAATTGGCTGAAGGAAGAAGCTCTTAATGAGAAGAAGGAATGAATGCTAGCTATTCTGGACTATAAAGATATAATTGGGGAAAAGGTCTCTGATTATTGGATCAATGAGGAATGGGTTGACCTTAGTTCTTTTGATGAGAACCTCAAAATGGTCAATAAACAACTTAATCTTTGGTTTTTAAGAGATAATGATCAAGACTCTTTGGTTTGGGGTCCGGAGGCAGATGGTAAATTTTATGTTTCTTCAGCCTCTACCCTTCTCTACTCTTAGGAAGATCAACCAATATGTTCTTAGGTATGGAACAATAAGCTTATACCTAAAATTAACATGCTTTTTTGGCTGCTTGTACAGAACAAAATTCTCACTGTGGATAATATCTGTAAAAGGGGTCTTAGTATGCCTAATAGATGTATCCTCTATTTCTCTGAAGATGAAAATTTCAATAATCTCATGATTCATTGTACTTATACCTGTAAAGTGTGGGACTCTGTCTTCAAACATTTCAACTTGGAATAGGTGAAACCTAATAAATTTTAGGATTTGGTAAAACAATGGCTTTGCCTCTTTACTGGTAAAGATTCCAAAGATCTTTGGAGGTTGTTTCTTCCTCACTTCACTTGGAGAATTTGGAAGGAGAGAAATAATAGAGTCTTCAGAGAAAAAATATCATCCCATGAGATTGTGGCCAATTATATTTGTAGAAGCTTACTCAAAAATTTTAAAGGTTCTCTCCCTAGAGGCTCCCCCCTTAAGAACACTCAGATTTTAAATGATATTATTAACAAGAAAAATTAGGGGCATAAAGATAATGATTTAACTTTGAGGGAAAACACAAGATGGACTGCACCACCGACTGGTTGGGTCAAAGGTAACTTTGATGGAGCAGCTAAAGGGAATCCGGGAAGAGCTGGAGTGGGAGGTATAATAAGAGACTCGGTTGGAAATTGTCTGGGAGCTATTGCAGCCCCTCTGGGAATTCAAAAAAACCATGTTGTAGAAGCAAAGGCAACTCTTCAAGTCGTTATCATGGCTAAAGATATGGGTTATTTGAATTTTTGGTTGGAGGGAGATTCTCTAAGCATTATAAACTATATTAATGGAAAGAATGAGGCTTCTTAGACAATTGGCCATATTGATAAAATTAAATCCTTAATGATTCTTTTTAAGGAAATTCACATTAACCATGTTTTTTGGGAAGGAAATAAGCTGACGGATGGCTTTGCTAATGTGGGGGCCCAAATTGACGTCATTTAATCATGGAAAGGGGAAGCAGATCTCAATATGGAGATTTTAAGTCTTATCAGGTAAGATAAGCTTAATCATATTGAAGGCTCAATTAAAACCAAAATTAATGATGAGTAGGTCACTTAAGATTAAGAGTGATGATATCTGTAAGTCGAGGAACATGAGAACCATGAAGAATGTTACCTCACACAGTTTGTGGGTTTTATCTAGCATTTTGAAATAGAAAAATCAAAAGAGTTTTGCGTTTCTACCCATTCACTTTCAGAAAGATCAGAAATCTTTGGCTAAAATGGAAGGAGGTCTGAAGAGAGAGGAGCCGATGGATTGTACGAAGTAGAAACAAAAGAAAAAATTCTAGAAAGGATGAAGAAGGGTGGTGTGACCCAGTACATGGAGAAAATGCATGGATGGGACAAAGAAATAACCAAAAAAATTGTAGATGGCTAGAAGAATGGAAAGGTGAATATGTGGGGTAAGTCTTTTATGCTTACTATGAGAATTATATCAGAGATAACAGGTATTTCCAGTGAAGGCATGAAGTTTTATTGGGACAATAAACGCATAGGGACTCAAGATTTCAAAATCTTCCCAAAATCCGAAGAAGAAGCCCTTCTAAGAAAAGGGATAGGAGATTATGTGGACATTAAGAAAATAAAGAGTCATTGGGATAACATTTTGACTTTCATGATTGAGTATTTTACCCTAGATGGTTGCTACTCCAAAATCTACAACCTTCACTTTTTGCTTGCAAATCATTTTAGGCATAATAAAAAGGTGTCATTTCCCTTCTATCTTTTGAGTTTGCTAAACAACAGTATCATGGATCATAAAAAAAAGCTAACAACCCGATGCTTCATGAAGGGCTTATTCTGATAATTTTAGAATACACCAGAAATCAAATCCTAGAACTCATCCCTAAAAGGGTCAAAGGGAATGCAAAGAAAATTAATTTGGAAAGAAAAAAGGAGAACTCAAAGAAAAGGGTTAGGATTAAGAAAAAGGAGAATCTGGACAGGAAGGAGGAGGTTGAAGATCAAACCCTCAATTTTTAGGGTAATGAAGATGAGATTCAGGAAGAGGAGAAAGAGGAAATGCTCGTGATTGAAGAAGATGAACAAGAGATAAATGAGGAGGCTCTGGTAAAATAAAAATATGAACATGTGAATAAGGAGGAAACCCAAATGAATGAGGAGGAAATTCCATTGAATGAAGAAGAAGAGAACAGGGTAAATGAAGGAAACCAAGAAGAGGAAAAAGAAGAAGAAGAAGAGAAAGAGGGAGATGACAAGGATAAAAAAAATTTAGAAGTGAATGATGGAAATGATGAGGAGCAGATAGAATAGATAAATTTGAAGGCTGGTGATAGAAAAAAGAAAAGATAGAGAATGGACCCTGACCACAATACTATGGTTGGGTTCAAAATAGATGATATAATTCCAAAGAGCAAGGAGGATCATGTGGCCAATATGGAGAATTGGATCAATGAGGATATGAAGGAAATGAAGTAGCACCTGAATGAAATGCAAGAAGCCATGGATCCCTTCAAAACCAAGCTGGAAGAAATGGAGAAGGAATTGCTGATTAAGGTAAATAATAACAACTGAAATGAGGAGATTACGGCTAGAGTCAATGTAATTGTGGAAGAAAAGCTGAAAGACATGAAAAATCAAATCAACCACAATGGGCATATGATAAGTATTATTCTCAAGCATAGAAATGTGGGGCTTAAAGTCCCTGTTCAAAATTTCAAATCTTTATATGCCTACTTGGAGAGTATCCTACTGGAGAATACTACAATCACAATAGATGACAAAGCTAGGAGCTCGGGCCTGGGTACCAGAACCTGAAGTGGCATCAAAAAGAAAATTATAGAGATTCCAAAGGAGATGAAAGTGATGAAAGAGTCCATTGATAAAATGGAAGATTTGCAGAAAGAGGCTGAGGAAGCCTATGAAAGTATAAAGTATTTTTTATTTTTACTTTTCTGTGATGGAATCTGGGCTAGAAGTTGTGCTGGAAACTGTGTTTCTTTTTGGCAATTTTTTGTTTTCCTTTTTTGGGTTAATGGGGGTTCGTCAGGGTCCTAATTTTTGTTTGTAGCAAGATTTCTATGTGTGTAAGGTTTGTTGATACTTATCTCTAGTACTTTTATGTAAAATGTTTTGGGGTCCTTTCAAAACTTGTGTTTACCTTAATAAAAAATAGTAACCATCAAAGCTACTAGATCTACTACTGGATCTAGATCTAAAATCATAAGTGGTATTTCCATACTCATGTAGTTGTAGCAATATACATCAAAATTGCTAGCATTATTTGTGAACCTTCTCCTACATATATTTGTAGTATGACCTACCTTATGATAATTGAAACACACACAAGTTTGTAGGCTTTCTTACTATAATTTATTTGTGTTACCCTCAGTGGAGTCTTTCCTTATTGCTTTATTTCCTTTGTTTCAGAATATTCACCAACTTCAAAAGTGGTCTTATCGGTGTATCCAAGACTTGTGGTCTCTTTTCTTCTTTGATTCCTTATTTTCTCATAAATTTTTGCAGTGCTCTCATTGAATTTCTTTAGCAGATCATTAGCATTCTTCAATTCTTCTTTCAGTTTCTCATTCTCATTTCTCAAATTCTCATTCAGCCTTAGGGATTATTAATACTCTTCATTTTTTTCATATAAATTTTAATACAATGTACTAACCTCTTATTCATATTTGAAAACATCATCCACTTTAGCCTTCAGGATTTCAGCTTTGGCTTTCAGGCCATCCTCTGCAACTTTCCTTGCATCCTCTGCAGATCTCCTTGCTTCCATTTCTTCACCCAATCTGATTAACAAATCTTCTAGTTCTCTCTTGATGTTATTCTTGTAATTATGCATCTAATCATTCTCTTGTGACAGTTCTTCCAATGCTTCTTCAGATTCATTAGATCCACTTTGTTCAAGTAATTTCTCAATGTAGTCTTGATTCTTAGTTAATTTATCAATAAGTTCTTGTATTTTTTCTCTTGACTGCTTCAGTTATCTTTTCAATTCCTCAATGAGAAATCTAGCTTCTTTGAGTTTCCTCTTGTGCTTCAACAAACCCTCCATATTTTCCTTAAGGATCATCCCTAAGCTATTAGGCTTCTCCATGGGAACTAATCTCTGATAAAAATTGTGAATCTTTAAAGGCACTGAAGGTGGGGGGGGGGGGGGGGGGTGAATCAGTGAAACAACAAATCTAAAACTCTTCTTCAATAGATTCCACAATACCCAACATGAAAATGCAAATATTATGTAGAAACTTAACAAGTAAAGCATTCACACAATGTAGACTCAAGGCACAAGATTTTTCCCATGGAAACCCTTGTTAGAGGGAGAAAACCACATGTGAGATGATACCCATAAATTTCACTAGTGTACCAAATAAATCTGCCCTGTTAGGAGCAATTACAAACACCCTCTTAGGGGTAAACTAGTTAAGAGTATTTTATCTTGGTTAAAAGCTATTATAAGTCTTGTTAAAGAATACTCTGTTAAGAGATTTCAAACTCCTTCTAAGAGTTACCTTGTTAGAGGATTTATGCTTAAGATCTTGTTAAATATCCTGCTCACCCTATTAGGAGTGACCTTGTTAAAGGATTTAAGTTGCAAACCGGTTTGGGCCTACCTTGAGAAATACCCAAGAATAACTGATATGAAAATGAAACTCTTTGTTTGAAAGATCCACTTCAATTCTGATCATAGGGTTTCCTTATACATCAAATAGCTTCACATAACAATAATCACTTATGACATTGTCTAAACATCACCTTATTCACCCTAAATGTCAAGCTCATCCTTCTTTTATAACAACTTTATCAAAGCCATCCTTTTGATGTAAAATTTTTTACCTACCAACATAAAAATCAAATGTGATCATGCTAAAATGCATTGGTCAACTCAATAAATTCAACAAAACATTAATTGGGTTGTAAACAATCATTTTCAAACATTAAATAGACTGGGGAACCGATGTAACCAAACTTGTTATGTCTGTCTCCTGTTCTTCCTGTCGGTGTCGCTTGAATCTTCAATAACTGGCACAGATCTTCAAACTAATTGATGAGTTCATAGATATAAATGGATATGCCTCTCTAGATGATAAATGTGTGATCGAACATCATAATTCAATACCCAAATCTAGATCCAGTCGCCTATATCTCACATACTATCATCTTCCCGGTTGGCTGAATAGTTAATCATGTCTTCAATTAGATCTTCAACACCATCGGTAAAACTGATATCTTGGCTCCAATATATCATGTTGCTAGCAATGAAAACACCACAATACAATCCTCATGATCAACACTCAGATCATCTTCACCAAATGTCAACACCCATTTGACCCCATGTGCTACAAGATTATTCCTGTAGAAACACATGAAGCAAACACATTAGATAAAAATGAGCACATGAATTTGTGTTTAATTAGTTTTTATTATGCATACATTCGTGATTAATTAGATTTTATTATGCACATGAGACTTAGATTGTATATTTACAGATGCATGTACATGTAGTATATGATGACCTATAATTTCTTAGATAATTGATTTAACATTATTCTTATCACTCAAATGCATGTATTTTAGGAGCAGAAAGGACACAATAGCTAGATGCAAGGCAAGCAAGAAGGCTAGACACAATAAAAAGTGACTCAAAATGACTCATCACTCAAGCACTAAAAATTCACCCTTCACTACATGTGCCTTTATATTTTATAGAATCTTCCTATGTATCATGTTTCTTTTCATTTGTGTAGTAATGGTTAGTCTCACGGTCTGTGTGAGACATTATTCATTTGCATTCTTAATAAAGATTACTTTTCATCAAAAAAATTTACACTCTACTATGTCATATGCATCTACATAATGCAATGTAGCATTGTAATATTCTATTATTTTCTCTATTACATTATTCTTATCACTCAAATGTAGGCATTTTAGGAGCAGCAAAGATACAACATCTATATATAAGGCAAGTGATAAGCCTAGAGACAAGGCAAAGCGACTCAAAATGGACTCATCACCTAGGCACTAACGAGTCACCCTTCACTACATGTGCCTTTATATTCTATAGAATCTTCAAATGTATAATGTTTATTTTCATTTTCATAGTAATGGTTAGTCTCATGACTTGTGTGAGACATTATTCATTTGCATTCTCAATAAATATTAGTTTTCCTTAAAAAAAAATTGCACTCTCTCCTATGTCATATGCATCTACATAATACAATGTAACATTGTAATCTTTTGTTATTTTCTCTATGTACATGAATGTGATACAAAAGAGCAAAAATGACCTTACTTCATTTTAGAACATAAAATATTTACCTAATTGAGCTTAGTAGTGAAAATCGGTAACAAATGTCATTTAAAATAATTCAAATTTATTAAAAGATAAAGGATCAATTGTGTTCTATTTTCTATTTAGTAGATTATTGTGATATAATTTTTGTTTATAGTTGACATTTAATTTTCAAACTCTATTCTATATTAGAAATATATTTTTAAGATTTAATTATGTATAATTCTTGTATAAACATTTGGGATAAATAGTGATTAGATATTTCCACAATTCATAATATCAAGGTATATGCTTCTGGATTAAATTGTGTAACTTTTTTGCATCAGCGTTTCAGATCACAGTCTATGATCCATTGGGGGCTCATTGGCATTCATGGTGGTACAAATTCAAGTGCGACCATACTTTAAAAGTAACATAATAGTCCTCATCCTTATCTTTGTCTCCCCTCTTTGGTGGTAAGGGTGGTATTTCAATCTCTCTCATCCTTTATAAAGATCCATTTTTTCCATTGGTTTAGTGGCATTTGTTTATCTTGAGTTATGAAATATTACATATAAGAATTGTTTTTTTTACATTAAAGGGATTCTCTCTTATACAAGAGGAATGACTCATTGATCATAACCTCTTATTTATTCACACTTGTGTATCCCTGGTAAATAAATCCCTTAATTGAGGGATAAAATTGTGTCATCCTTCCTCAAGAATCCCTTTACACTTGTTTCACGGTATCTCTTTGCATTCATCCCTTCCTTGACCTCATAGGAGATTTGGCCTCTTTGGATTAGATTGGGTGTTGCTTAAAAGATACCTATTTGGTGTTAAAGGTGCCTTGTCCTTGTTCCTCTTTTCCTTAAGAAGTCAAAATAGTCCTATTTTTCCATCTTAAGGGGATAGAAAATTCGAACTTTGTATTGAAAAAATCTGATTCTTTCAAGCATTTTAAGTAGAGTACACTAGCATAATACAACTTGCTAGGGCCATATCACTCTCCTTTATGCATTTTTTGGTATATTTCCTTGGATACAATGCTTTCCTTGGTTATCCTTTAGATTGGTTGAACTAGCATAATAAAACTTGCTAGCCCATTTGACCTCTCCTTTGCATACATTTTTAGGATTGGTTGACTAACATAACATAATTTTCTAGACCATTTGACATGTCTGTTTCATGAGTTGACTAGCATAACACAATTTTCTAGACTATTCAACCTCTCATTTTTCATAGTTTTTTTATAATTTGACTAGTATGCGCTAGACCATAAACTTCCTCTTTATATTTTTTGATGTGTGGAGCTAGCATAAAACAATTTTCTAGAACATTCCCCCCCTCTTTTCTCTTCTTTTTCTCACATGGATCACCTAGCACAACACAACTAGCTAACCCATGTCATACATGGTTGTCTTCTTCTCTCCTTCATGATTCCATAACATAACACACTTTTCTATATTATTGGATCATGAAGTCTTGTCTTATCTTTGATGTGTTCTCTTTCTCTTTTTGTGTGACCACTTGTGCTTTTGCAATAGTGTTATGAGCATGATGCTAGTGGTTGAGACATTTTCTTTACTCGGGTCTCTTCAACTAGTTGACTTGGAATATTAGTAAGCTTCAGGCTTTTGTTTTTCTGTCCTTGCATATGGTTGTATGAGTTAATATCCTTGGGTTTGTGGTCTTGTGTCCTTAAACTTTTTGATATCTTATCTCCTTACATTTTTCCATGATCTCTCTCTTTGTTTCTTCTACTTTGTCATGAGTATGAGGTTGTCCCATACTCCTACTAAAGTGGGGGCTAAATGTATCATCCTAAAAAGTAAGCACCTATAATTAGATGCTCATTTAACCCCCATTTTAGTATGTATGGGTTTCCACATTGATTTCACATTCTCCCAATGCTCATCAGACCTTTAACTTAATATTATAAGTCCTGTGCTAATTCAATCTCTTCAAAACTCGACCTTATAAGTCAAACCTTTAATTTATTATTTCTCCTCTTCCATCATTTATTGGTCTACATAGACCCTATGTTACCATTTGTGGCCTTTGTACCCCTTCATAACCTTGAAATTAGTTGTGCCTTATTTTTCGACATCTACCCACTATTGAATTTGACTACAAATTCCAACAGATGTTTGGTGACATATCGATGAAATATTGTCAACTTACTGATGAAATGTTGACTTCAAGTTCATCGCTGGAATTTCATCTCTTTAATGAACACATAATTTTACATCAAAGCCATGACCCAGAATCATTTTTCAGTGCCAAGGAAAATGTTTGCGGTGTTCATCACAAAATCGACAAAAAAGACAATGTTTTCTATTTCGTTGTTCATGGTTTTGCAAAATAGCGAAGTCATCGCTATTTCACAAAAACATAAAAAGGGTTGAAAAATAAAGAAATCCTTTGAAATAGATGAAAAAGACATTGATCATTTTTCATTGTTCTTTATTTTGTGAAATAGTGAAGCCATCATTGTTTTGCAATGACATAAAATAAGGGTTGCGTAATAGCAAACCCATTTGAAATCGTTGGAAAAAAAAAAACTTTCATCAGGTTTTTGATGAGGCACAACAAAATTTCTTTGTGATTATGATGAAAAAAAAATCATGAGTACATCAACCTCATCAAAAATTTTTGTGGTTTGTCAGGCTATTGACATTGTAATTTCAATGAAACCCTACAGTTTTTTCTAAAAAATATTCAGAATTTTAAAAACATTCTCTACCACCATCCACGACTGACTCTCCCTAGCCACCATCTCACCCTCCACCACTTTTTCTGGCCGATGATGAACTATAACTAATTGAATGTTTGAAGATGATAAGTTGATGATCACCGAGCTGCAGAAAGTAAATGCAAGACATTAAATCAATTAATGTATTGTCATTGATGTCAACTTGATATAATATAATTGGTCAATACATATTGTCATAGAATTTAAGAAACCAAAGAAATAAAGTTTATGTTATCGGTAAACATAAAAAGACAGTGTACACCGAGTGATAGTAAACACTGAAGGACAGTGCACATCGAGGGATAAAGAACCCTGAGTAGTCACATTGTATACCGAGCACCGCAACACCGAGAATAACTGAAGTGGTCACCAAGTAGAACTGAAGTTGATGCCCAAGGACAACTTGATTCAATGGCCGAGCAAACCAAGAAGTTGTTCACCAATCAGAACTGGAGTTAGAAAATGACAAAACACTTAGTTGACAGGAGCTATAATTAGAGTTAACTGATTGATTATTTTATTTTCATTGACCAGTTGAACTGAATATTTAAAGCTAGTTTTATTCACAGTTGTCAAGGACAAATCTACAGAATAAAACAAAAGAAAAGATTTAAAGATTAAAGTAATGCATGGTGATATTTGTGGATCAAGAAAGCTATCTATGTCAAGAAAAAGAAAGACAAGGAATGTAAATGGTGAAATCATGTCTATATAAAGAGACAAGTAATTCATTATGAAAAGAGAGATGCTGAATATAATTCTAGTGAAGATAGAAGTCTTCATGCAGATATGATCATACAGGCTGAAGAACAGAGCCAAGAAATTCAGCAGACACCGAGCAACACCATTCACCGAGAATAAAGATGAAAAAAGGGGAGCAAAGGAATTGAAGAGAACATTGATCTGAGAGGTATTATGGACTTACAATATATGTGAAAATCTGCAAGTCAAAGTTGTATTAATGAACAGATCATTTACTATTTTAGTTTAACCATTAATTTAGAAAATATCTTAACCGAGTGGGATTTAACAGTCCTTAATGTATTGAGATACTCAAGAGTATCAAAAGGTTTTTCTTGTTGACAACATAGTGAATGCCTAAGGTCAAAGAATAACCAATTGTTTTAAATCCTCTAACAAGGTCACACTTAACAGTGTGTTTGTAACCTTTAATAGGGTTGGCTCTTCATCGAGCTCACTTCAGAAGAGTGAAAATTTTGGGTTACCAGTCCCAAGTGGTTTTTCCCTTAACAGGGTTTCCACATTTAAAATACATGTGTCAAATGTGTATATGGTTCATTACTTTGATGTTTTGTTCTACACATTACTAAAATAGGATTGGTTGGTAAACACGAAGTTCAATTACTGCTATTCAGTAAAGATTAAGAAAAGGATAAATAGTATATTCACTGAGCAGTATATATTTGATTAGATTACTTAAAGACATAAATCTTGTAGGACTCAAGATAATTAAAGGTATTACATTTGTGATAAAAAATTTTGGTTAGATTATTGGATCATTTTTTGAGGCCACTGATTCAGCACCCTCTCAGTTATTCTAACAATTGGTATCAGAGCTAGTGTGCTTGGAAGAGAGTTTAAAGACTCAAGAAAAAGATCACAAGATGAGTAAAAGGGATGTGTCTAAGTTGAACAAAGACAAATTTGCATCATAGAAAAGCTGGATAAGACTCCACCTATAAGGTATTGGAAATGATGTCACACAATACTTAGATACTAAATTTAAAGATGTCAACTCTATGATGATAGAACTTTCTTCTTCACTATCCAATGCTGAATTTAAAGATGTCAAATCATGCACCACTCCAAAGAAAATGTAGGAAAAACTCAAGATAGTACATGGAGGAGATAAAAATGTGCTAAGGACTAAAGCTGAAATCCTAAGAGGAAAGTTAGATGACCTAAGAATGAAAGAAGGAGAAAACATCACTCAATACAATAGGAGAATCAAAGAGGTTTTCAATGCTATCCGAGGAGTAGGAGGTGTACTTGAAGAAGAAATGATGATAAGTAAAATTCTAAGAACCCTGCTGCCTATTTATGCAATTAGAGTATCTGCAATTCAAGAAATGAGAGAAGTAGTAATGTTACTCTAGACAGTTTTATTGGTAGAATTATTTCATTAGACATGAATAACTTTGACAACAGTGTCTTAGCAACTATTGATTCTGCATTCAAATCTTCTCCGAAAATAAGTAAATCAAGTCATAAACACACTATGAGAAATGATAATGATGAACAAGAACTTGATGAAATTGAAGCACTAATGGCTAGAAGACTGCAAAAAGGCAAAGGTAGATACAAAGGTAAATTACCATTGGTATTTTTCAATTGCAAATAAATTGGACACTTTGCTGCTAGATGCCCTAACAAGAGAAAATAAGATAGAAACTATGACAGATCTTATGAAAATAAGTTTGTCAGAAGTGATGACCGAGACTATCAAAGAAAATGACACTCTGACAGAAGAGATAAATAATACTACAAGGACAAAGGCAAGAAGGTTTGTTACCTGGCTGAGAACAAAGCTAAAAATACTGAAACTAAATCTGATGAAGATATTGAGGTAGTATTTTTTTCTATGAAGGATGATTCAAACAAAGAAGAAAGGTATGTTGAAAATGCACTCATATCTAAAGTTAGTAAAAATTATGTCTAGATTATTGATAGTGGTTGTACTCACCACATGAATGGAGATAAGGAAAAGTTTGAAACTTTTGAATATTATAATGGTGGATCAGCTAGGATGGGTAATGACTCACCTTGTCCAGTTGAAGGTAAAGGAACCATAATGTTGAATAATCTAGTCAGATGTGAAAATGCATATTGGGTGAAAGTACTTAACTATAATCTATTGAGTGTTTCACAGCCGAATAATACATGACACTGAGTTGCATTTGAGAACAAAAAGGCAAAGATCTATAATGAAACAGGAAGGTTGATCGGTACTGGTGAACAAACAAAAGGTAACCTATTCTATCTTGATGATATTAAGACCACTTGTTTATTGGATAGAAATGAAGACATTTGGTTGTGGCATATAAGGTTATGTCATGTAATTTTTTACAACATGCTTAGGATAAGAAATAAAATAAAAATAAGAGGCCTACCAAGTATGTCAAAAACCGACCATGTCATGTGTAAGAATTATCAAAAAGGTAAAATGAAAAAGTCTAGTTTCAAGAGAAAAACCTACACATCTAATTCTATTCTAGAGCTAGTCCATACTAACTTATGTGGACCAATGAGAACAAAGAGCTACTATGGTGATAGATACTTCATTCTATTTGTTGATGATTATTCTAGAATGATGACTGTTATGTTCTTAAAAGAGAAATAGGAAGAATTCAAGATGTTCAAAAGGTATAAAGCCATAGTTGAAAAACAAAGTGGAAAGGAACTAAAATGTTTAAGTTCAGATAGAGGAGGAGAATTTATTTATGATGAATTCACTAACTTTTGTAATGAGCATGGAATTACAAGACAATTTTCTGCATCGAGAACACCACATCCGAATGGGATTGCTGAAAGAAGGAATAGATGGGTAAAAGTACGGAACTGTGTCACACTTGAGGACCATTTGACATGTTTTGGCCAGACATATTTTGGCCGGACATGTTTTGGCCGGACATGTTTCGGCCGGACATACATGGCGCACACGCGGCGCCAAGTGGCGTCCATGTGGCGGAGGGGTTCCGGTCGAACCTGGTCCAGCTGAAACATGTCCAGTCGGACCAGGTTCAGCCGGATTCCCCAAAATCTATATAAACCCCAAAATCGGTTAGAGCGGCTCATTTGCACTGAGCGCCTTCCATGATCTGCGGAGCGGAATAGGAGTACTTCAGCCGAAAATCGGTAGAAATTTTTTTAAAAAAAAAAAAAATGTTTTTTCAATGTTTTTTTAATTTTGTTATGTTAAATTAATGTAATTATACTATTATTTGATGTTTTTTGTTTTTATTTTCTTATTTATAAAATATTGTTTAATGTAGATTTAAATTTATTTT
>MU224522.1:2268883-2388440 GCA_018584345.1 Thuja plicata | reverse complement strand
GCCATAACCAACTGTCATCCACTTTTGCAACAAAACAACTTACATCTGAATTGAGCTGAAAAACATTACCTTTTGTCTTTGATCCTGATGCAATCATGTCTCCTTCTTTGTTGCTAATAATGCATTTGTTGTCTTTGAATTCCAAATGATAACCTTTGTCAAGTAGCTTTCCAACACTTAGTAAATTGTGATGTAATCCATCAACATAGAGAACATCATCTGTCTTGTTCTTTCCATCCAGGGTGATAGATCCTCTACCTATGATAGGTTTAGGAGTGTTATCTCCAAATATAACCATACCACCTTGTACTTGTCTAGATGAACAAATATATCTTTATGACCTATCATGTGATGAGATCATCCGCTATTAATGATCCAATCAATTCTGATGTCTACTTTGGAAATTAGGGATAACTCCTGTGTTTCCTTTTCATCTTTAATGTCCATATGCTCAAGCAATTTTTCCATGTCTTTAAGGGAAAAAAATCCAATTTCATCTTCTCCTAAATATTCATCAGTTACACCTTCCTCAGCATGATAGCATTCCTTCCTGTATTTAGGTTTATAATCAGATCTGAATTTCTTTACTCTTGTGGGACACTTGGATGCAAAGTGACCAATCTTGTTGCATGAAAGACATTTGAATGGAAACTATCCTTCATACTTGCCTTGTCCTTTCTTTTCTCTTTTAGCAATCATGGCAATGATTTCTTCTAGTTCTTCATCAACTTCTTCTCTCTCAGTATTGCTAGAGATGTGTAAGGGTTTCTTACCATGGACTGAGGCTTTGAAAGCTGTTTCACTTTTGGGTTCAGTCTTCAATCTTGATATCTCAAATGCAGAGATTTTACTGATCAAAGTCTCTCTCTTGAAGTCTTGTGAAAATTGCATGGTTTCCTCTAGAATATTGATCTTGTTCTCATAGTCTGGTGTTAAAGTAGTCAACAACTTGTCCATTATGTTTTCTTCTAATATTTCTCCACCATTATTTCTGATTCTAGAAACTGCTTCATTTATCCCCTGATTATAGGCTCTGATGTTCTCTTCAGGTAATATCTCAAGATTGTTGTATTTATTTTTCCATATCTTCCTGCGTGCATTCTTTGCTTGAACATCTCCTTCAAACATGTCTTCTAAATACTTGCATATTGTGTATGCCTTGTCTACTTTCTTGATCTTAGAAAATTCACTGTCAGATAGTGCACTTGTGAGGGCTTCTTTGGCAACTACATTAGCTGTGAATGTATCCTTTTGTTTACTAGTAGCATCATCTCTTGATAGGTCTTTTAGAGAGGGAATAACAACTTCTTGTGTGGCTATCTCAAAGATGTCAAAACCAACACACTGCAAATGTGTTATCATTTTGTTCTTCCAATCCAGATAATTGTCTCCATCGAACTTAGGAATCTCTTTTCTGAAGTATGCCATCTGATCTACCTTAAGCTATTAGGCTTTCTCTCCAAGGCACTTGGCTCTGATACCAATTGTTAGAATAGTCCCAAAGGATAACTGAGAGGGGGGTGGGGGTGAATCAGTTATCATCTAATTAAATTCTTTTCTCTTATTAACTTCAAAATACAATAAAGTAAATGCACATTTAGATAACACAATAGACAACACCATAAATTGGCTATGGGGAAACCAAATGGTAAAAACCCCAGTGGGAATTAACACCCAAAATAAACTATACTTTTTTATAATAATCCCTGTTAGAAGATCTTGCAACCCTATTAGGAGTTTTTCTTTACAATGCAATAAGTATAGTGACCTGGTTAAGGGTCTAACCCTATTAGAAGTCTTTTACAAATAACCCAGTTAAGGGTGAGGACTCACTGTCCAAAAGCTCACTGCTTCAATGGTGAAGGCTACAACCTTCTGTAGAATAGATATGCACTATATCTGATGATGAACTGTAGAGTATACCTTCTATCTTGATCAGTTCTAGTGTATTGTAATCTTTTACTTCTTCTTCACATAGATCCTTGATGAATAAAACACAACTGATATTCTGCTCTATACATTTTCTATCTCTTATCTTCTCATTCACACTTAGCGTACCAAAAATGAACTACTATAAGTATCTTCCTCAAAGTATGAGATCATGGGATGTGTTAAGAAACTCTTCATAACATCCTTGTTGGCTTAACTAACCATGCAAGCATAATTACAACCACACAATATAAAATGAATAGACGCGATGCTTCACTAAGTCGGCCTCACCAAATTAACTCTAACTTTGCAATCTTGTTGAAACATGTTTGGCATATTTAGATAAATGTCTTCAATTCATAACTAAACTTAAATATACATACGCATATCCTGAAGATAGGCACAACTCAAGAACCAATGCAATACGTTGGCTCTGTACAGACAAACTCTGGAAACTGTAACTGCCACTAACAAAATTACACAACACAACTAAAACTTCATATTTGAGTTTGTGTGTATGAACAAAACATAAACAACATGTCTACAACATGAATATAACCATGCAAGGCTTGATACCATCATTTTGATAAGTATATATAGAACACTACTATATATTATATGTTGTCATCAATGACAAAAATACAATCAACTAGCTGCCAGAAGTAAATCTCCAACACTCCCCAATTGAAATTTTTTTCCCAAGTCAAAGGAAGCTAGCAAACTCCCTATGGTCTTTTCCTCCCTCCATAATATCCTTGTTAGCATAAACTCCATCAAATATTTTTTAGAGTTAGCATCAAGTGGGTATGCTCTTTCAAGCTTGGAAGGATAATACTCTCTCTTGAATCTTTATCTGATAGGAACTATAGGAAATGACAACCACTATATGATTAAAATGTCATTGAAGTATTTCTATTGTTTTTTTTTTGTTTTTTTTATGGGTAAGAGGTTGTAGAAAATGATATTTATTAAATATATAAAATTCTTACAACTTTGATCAATGTGGTGCTATTGTTGTAGAACAATATAAGTCCTTAGCTCTTTTCTTGGCTAGTTTATATGACTCTGGATGAATTATAGTATCATCCAATGAATCCATAAAATGGTTCTCAGGAGCTTCTTTTCCAGTCCCTCTAACCCTTAGAAAACTAGCAACATTTATAAATACAATTATTTTAGACTCTAAACCCTTCCAGCCCTCAAAATAGTCCTTTATATGGAAGCAACTTTTCTGGGTCCAAGGCCTTCTACAAATTGCAGTGGAGAAAAAATCCATTCATATGATGTTTCTAGGTTTATATCAACACCAACTTGGTTGGTTATTGTAACCATTACATGTTCAATAGCTTCATACTTTTCATCTAGAGTAAGGAATTAAAATGTTGAAATGTTGAAATACATATTGCAAGTATCTCCAGATAATAAAATGTACCTCTAAGTATTGTGATAACTAAAGGAAGATGTAGCTTGGTTGTTCATAGTGCCAATAGATAGAGAAACTAAATGATAAGCCATATCTCTACTTGTGATATAATATATGTGGTAGAAATGCCAATGATACATCTAATAAAAATACTTCAGTGGTATATGTATGAGTAATGTATAAAGCTGTGATAAACAAGACACTGGTGTAATAAGCTAGTCATTGAGTACATAAGCTACAAAGAGGAAAACAAAGAAAATGGAATTGGAAAGCAATTAACTTAATCATTCTTGCTTCTATAGAAAGAGTAATTGTTTAAAAAGTGACATAAAGAGGAATGACAAAGATTCATTGGTTGTTCTATGTATACATTAAATGCAAGAGCACATAGAAATATGGTCATGTTTGAAGTTACAGAAGTAAACATATTATCAAAAATATGGTTGTTAAAAATATCAGTTTTTAACATTCATTAACATATTATCAAAAATATGGTTGTCAAAAATATGATTACAATCACTTTTTTTTGTTTCTTTTTGCAGCTAAATAAAGAATAATTGGAGTATCATTTTATAAATCATCATTCCCCCCTTTAGTTGTTCTCCCCTTTGCTCGTGATCTTAATGTACATCTAGTCAAGTACTCACGACATGGAAGCCGCTACAAGGAGGGGTTTGTTGCAATAACAAATAAATATTAAATTGATATCTTTAATTATTATTGTTAGAAGTATTTCATTAATTAAAAGAACATTAGAGTTGTGCTCTTTACCTGATGGGGCCACATCATGTTCCTGGTGTTGTCTTATAGCCTCATGCTAAACATGTTGAATACCCTCTAAATCCTCTAGAGTTGAAACATGAAAGGTTACATTAATTAATACACCAATTGCAATTAAATATGTTTAAAAATAACATTAGAGTGGTCCTCCTTACCTGATGGGGCTACATCATGTTCTTGATCTTGTCTATCCTGATCATGATCAACATGTTGATCACACTCTACATGCTCTAAAGTTGAAACCCAAAGGTTACATTAATTAATACACCAATTGCAATTAAATATGTTTAAAATAACATTAGAGTGGTCCTCTTTACCTTACTGAGCCACATCATGCTCTTGATCATGTCTAGCTTGATCATGCTCAACATGTTGATCACACTCCACATGCTCTAAAGTTGAAACATGAAAGGTTATATCACTTAATACACTAATTACAATTAAAGATGTTTAATTGTATTAATCTATACTACATTTTGTATAGCACATGAATACATCTAGTACCAGGATGCACACCGTGACCTTCATTTATAGGTTGTGCTCCACCCTCACCATGGTGCATTCAAATGTCATGTGCAGTATTATCATTGCTTGGTTGTTTAAAAAAAATAGGCACATAATTACTTTATGGTGGAAATTACTATTATATATATTTAAAAAGTATTCAATTTTAAATAAACTTTATTGAATTTATTTACCTGCGTAGTCAAGAGTCTTAGGCGTTCAACCATGGCTCCATAGCCTTGCTAGAAGACAATCTTCAAGTCCTCTTCTGTGGGAACTCTATTGAATTAAGTGCCCTACATTTTGGCATAAGATCAAGAATTTTTCTTCTATGGTGTGATAAAACTAAAATTGTTTGCAATTTATTATTTGGATGCAATATTTCATTTATTGATACTTACAATTCGTACAAAATATTTTATATAACCACCAAAGCCAAGTTTGTATTGCCCGTGTTTTTTTAGTCTTGTCTTTGTTGCCTTCGATGTTTTAGGCAACCTATGAAAAATTTGAAATATGTTCATGTTAGCCCACCATTCAATTATCATGATGAGCCTTTTGTAATCCTTTCATAAGCTTTCGTGGTCCATCAATTTTTTTTCTTTTGTGTCACCTATGATCTTTCAGCTCATCAAGTTGACCAATATTTCAAGTCATTTTAGATCCTTGTTGTTTCGTCCCATTTCCCTTGCATCCTTGAACCAATTTGAAATGAGTTCAAGGGTGTTCATTTAGGTTCATTAGGTTCTAGTCATGTTCAGATTGGTTTTAAAGACTAACACCCTTTTTACGTGTTTTACAGTCGCTGTGAGAAATAATTCTAAATATGCCAAAGGTTTAAGCTTTACTCAATGCCTTGAACCACTTTGAACTTTGTTCAAGATAGGTCAAATATGTTCAGGCAGTACAATCAAGTTCATAACAGTTTTCTCTCCTTCAGGAATATTCTGTGAACCATTTCAAACCATGGTGAAATAAGCTCAAAGATGTTCATGAAGGTTAAAATGCATGATTGACCCTTGGGAAAAGTGTATGATATGACAGACATTAAATGCTCAGATACTCCAAAGATCTTTCCATACCAAAAAGTGACATCAGTTATCTGACGTGTAAAGAAAAGTAATCATTATGAGTTAAGAACCTTGAAAGTGGTGTTATGGTATAATTAATACCTACACATGAACATCCAATCCACATTATGACGTTTCATGGGAGTTAGTGCCTAATTAATTTTGTTTGAGCTTATCACCATTACAAAGGGAAATGGTAATAATTTTAACCGTGTCTCTATATTTTTCAAAGTAATTTGAGAAGCATAGAAAGTTCCAAGATATGGTTAATTTTGCTTTGCAAATTAGAGTTGAGTCTGGTTTTCTTCCACTCTGTGTTTTAATTTCCAAAGCTATGAATTACCTTAGGTCCTCTAGAGTTGTAAAAGTTTTCAATGAAGGAAATCATGAAGTCTACACTCCACCTTTTTAGAAATGTTTTTAGTCTTGCATGTGAAGGGTTGATTATCAGTGATACTAATTTGAAAGAGGTTGACTTCGATGAAATGAAAGAGAGAATGGGTAACCATGTAGGTGAGCCTTATATTCTTGAAATTATGAGTAGTGGATTGTTCGAAGAAATGGTCTTCCCCACGATGACTCTTTGCCCCAAATTGGTTAGGGAATGCATAGAAATATATGATCCTAATTATGAGGCTTTTAAAAGGAGAAATGGAAAAATCCTCCTTACCATAAACAAAGAGATGGTTGGATCAGTTTTTTAAATCCCCAAAGACAATTTTGTAGATTTTTCTCCTGCCTAAGCTATTGTTGGGTTCAATAAGGACAAAGAGAGGCATAGAAACAACCTGGCTAAAAATTGACTGCTTAAACCTCAAAAAGGTGGTTCCAGGTTACCCAAGCATCATAATAAGGATCACATGAAGCCTTATGTTCACAATATTATGTTGTTGTTGCATAGGGCTAGAGGTTCAGCTGAAGCATATGCTTCTGGGGATTGGATGTATTTTTATGTTCAAATTATTATGGAAGGAAAACAACAACTAGACTAGAGTGAGCTCATAGTAGACTCAATGAGAGAACAACTTAACATGGCTCAGATTTATGGGTAGAATTTCTTCATGTCCTCTTATCTAATATATTTTCTAGATTGCACTAAGGAAATTAATGGAATTTTGCACAAGCCTCTGGTAGAAGATATTTTTGGTTATGAGTATTACCCTATGCTTCCAAAAGAAAAATCTTTGCAAGATTTTAGGAAGGTTCATGATGTGTTTTTAGGAAGTATCTATTCTGAATTAGCCGGTTTGACTAACCAAAGGATTTCTGAGGATGCCCAAGAATTAATTAAAAAATATGGAAGCTTTTATATTCAGTTCCCTCATTTCTGTTACATCCAAATATGTGGCTTTGAAGAAAAACCTATCAGACTTCCAAGGTTCTATTCTGATTATGTTATCATAGCAAAAATTTGTATTCAGATTTCAATGGTAGTCAAGAAGTTTCTACCAAGAGATAAATGGGAGACACATTTTCCTATTAAGATGGGTATTTTGGAATGTGGTTCAATGCCATATGTAGTGAGCATTGGAAGTGGTTTATGAAGCTTCAATTTCTAGTATTATACTGAGAGAAAGGGATATATAACAAGGGTTTTGCACGAAACCTAGAACTAAAGAAATTCCTTCATATTCCAAACTTAGAGGATTTTTGGGAAGATTGATGTGATGAGGCCAAAGTGATAAGAAGGGAGCGCTAAAGAATGTTACTTTCTCAAATTGTATCCCTACAGATAAAGGTGAACATTGAAGGATTAGAAGAGGGTAATTTTGACCTATTTAAACAAGGCTATCAAGAACCTGATGAACTAGAAGTCCCAGTCATAGATTGGGATGATGATGAAGAAAAAAAAAATTCATCAGAGGAATAGGGGAGTCCTGAATCTCACCAAAAATTGGATAAAGAAGAATAAATAAATGAAGCTTCAAGGACCTAGTGCTATCAAAGCTGATAAGGCCTCTTTGAGTTCACCAAAGAATATTTTTGACTTTTCTTATATCGTTGGTGATGCAAGTAGAAATAGAAAGTCTTCTCATCGTAAACATTCACCTGATCCAGTCTTAACCCAAACTGTGCCCATAATAACCAGATCCCAAAGAAAGTCCCAGAAGAAGATGAATGTCAAGAAAATAGTGTTTTTTGATCTTGAAAAATAAAAGGAAATGGAACTTGAGTCACAGGTTTTTGACACCGAAGAATTAAATGCAGAAATATTTCAACTTGATGATTCAAACATAGATTCCATGAGTTCTCCAGCCAAAGGGATAGAAGACAAATTTGTCCTAAGTGCAACTCCCAAGTGGTTAACTAATATTGTCATCAAGAAATGTATCTTGGTTCCAATGTCTATTCCAATAAAAGACATGGTTATCAAGTATACAGATAAGACGCCCAAACCTAAGAAGATCAAGACTACAACTAGGCTCACTACAGATACAAAAAATGGTAGGTGGACAACTGAAATTGCATCTTACAAGCCTAAAGAGGAAGATAGGGAACCTACTGTAGAGGATTTGTAAGTTACTAAAGTATATTTGGGCTCTATGGATCGAGAAGTAGACAATCACCACTTCAAACAGTCTGCTCAGAGAATGCTCACCTAGTCCGTGAAGGATAGTAAAGAGAAGAGAGAACTAAAATAGACAGTGAGATTTTTGGCTTAGTTTATTGACACTTTCAGTTGTTTCAGCACACTTCCATTAGCGTAAGCTCTAGATAATTTAGACCCCACATCTATTGAAAGTAAAAGGTCACTGAGCCAAATTCAGCGTTGCAGAGAAATGAAAACTATGGTGGATAACTAGATAGAGAGCATAATTAAGGATGTGGTAAGTACATTCATGAATTCAAGGATCTACACACTGATGTGCAAGCTCTCATTGGAGATATTTAAACCCAGAATGCAAGCTGGGAAATAGAGGAGAACAAATGGGGATCCCTGTTGAGCAAGATGATCAAAGTGGAGAAGTACAAGATCCCCAAGTTCTTGGTGGAGTGGTCCCTCAAATTAATAGCTGATGAAAGTCAATTATTTTTCTTGAGGAGGACAATTGGATATAGAATATCTATGTTTAGAACCATGATTTCTGACATAAAGGGTTGGAAATACGAGCTCAAAGATATATAGGGGAACCTAGTGAATGGTAACAGGGTGGTGAACCCAACACATGACTGGAAAACTAGAATTTTTGGTTTGGATATGGATGAAGTTGTCAAGGTGTTCAAGGAAAAAAATGGAGTTGAACAAGACCAAGGAAAAACTCATGGTGACAGATATCCAATAGATTGCACAGGTCAAGTCAATGATGTATCTGAGTGTAGATCAATTGCCCAAATATGGTGAGAAGGTACTGAAGCTGAGATGGGAAAATGAAGCTACCAAGACCAAGATCCTTAGCATGAAAAATCTAAGCACACACATGACTCAAGAAGTTCTAGCCACTTATACTGCCTGGATAAGTGCACATAGATCTAATGAGGATGATGACGCATAACTTGATGGTGGATCCATTTAATATAATAAAGGTATTTTCATGTTCTAATACTTACTAGGGACACATGTCCCAAAACCATTGTTAACCTTTGGTAACTGTCTCCAGGGATGTCCAGTTTTTAGGGAGACCTCCCTTGGTTTTCACATAGACTATTATTTAATGCTTTAATAAAGAATATTTAGGGGTTCGGAAAAATAGTTAGAAAGTTAGATAATTTTTGATATCTTTCTTTGGGTTGGTGGAAAGAAAGTTCTGGTATGATACAAGATTGAAACTAAACAAGAACTGGAAAAATCTTTTTGTCTATGCTGCATTAAGAATATAAGTAACTGGTATTTTGGGGTTTTACATCTTGGTGTTTAAGGTTTGTGGATGAGTATTTCTTTGTGAATATTGATTCATGTGGTACACATACACTTAAAGTTTTTCGGCATGTTAAGATCTTTCATTTGGAGATTTTCTTTCCTTTGATGTTAAATTTTTATGTATTTGAAATGATTTATGGAGAAATTTGATTTTCTGTTCTTAATTTCTTGAGTTTGAAGTGGAATCCGATGATAGAGAACTTTTATTTCTTGTTACTAGTTTCTTGGATTTGGTGTGTGAATCTACCAGAAAATTTTGATTTTTTGTTTAATTTTTCTTGAAGTGGAAATAACCATGTGCCTCTCATATAAGAATAAATAGGGCAACCTTATGTGATTTCTATTTAAAAGTACCTCTCATACATTAGAATATATTATTCATCAAATAACTATTAGAGGGAGTTGTACCTAGTTAAAAATTCAGAGGGAAGTGATAAGTATACACTTACCCAACTGTTAGATTGAAATATTTTTTCTTCAAAGAAGGGTAGTAGAGTGATTTATTGAGTTAATAAAAGAAGGAAAAATTTGTTCACCAAAAGTTAGATTATGTAAGAAGAAAGAGTAATCAGTATATAATTACATTGTTGATAGTATCACATACCTTCCTTGGCTCAATGATGTATTTCCTTTTTTCTTTTAAGCCCTTTTCATTTCCGTCCAACACTACATCCTTACACTCCCTCTCTAGAATCATGGGGGGTTGCTCACACTTTTTATTCTTCTCTAAATGTGACCTATATTGATCCCTCACATACTTTAGAAAGTTATCGACTTTCTTAAATACCTTATTTTGGTTGAGTGTATTATTACCGAACAACACAACTAAATGATTAATGATCTCATCTCTTAAATCTTGATTTTCGACATTCCACCATGTACGTATGGTGGGATTGAAGATCTCCAATGTAATATCATTTAGATTTTTATTAAAAAACACCATTTCCTACACAAATATCATGGGATCATTAGTCTAAATAGAGTGATGAATAAGTAGATTTGAATTGGATTATATATAATAATAATTTAAAAAATTTAAATTACCTAGGAACTTCGCTATCTTTATGGGAAATAAATCCCCGATCACCAAAAAAGTGACCGTCAATATTCCCATACTAGTAACATGGGAAGATCCAAGAAATGATGCTAAAACATCACCAGTACTATTGGCCTCTACATCCCCAGTTACATGTCTTGATGTATGTTCTGACATGTGTTCGCTACTAGAGGGTGCACTACCCGATGCCTGCATGCCCATTATTTCTGATATTTAATTTGACAATATAGACATGGATGATGGGGTTGGATGATGTGATGTATGTGTAGTAAGATTATGATTGCCACTTGTACCAAACCCTAATCTTTGGACAACACCTGTAGTACCTTGATCATGGCTAACAACATCACGGGGATGCAAAAGGTATTGTATAAACAACACATATTTTAGTTCATGACATAAAAGAGTAAAAAAAATAAAAACATGAATGAACTTATGTTATAATGTAAAAACTCATTAAAACTTACTTGCCAATTTTTTTCTCTCTCTATCAATATTTTAAACCTTTCTCTTATCTCATCTGTTTGAGGCCCTATGAATAACAACTAAATAATTTCTTCATTGCATTTTTTGGGGTCTTCCTTGTCATATCCAAAGGGTTTGCAGAATATGCAATGTCACCATTGCATAATAGTGATTGCAACTCCCTATGGATTCTATCATCTACTGCTAGTGCCTTTCTTTGATCATTTGACTGCGACAAGAATATTAAAAACATTATCGGAATTAACCCTATAAACTTACAAAAAAAAACATAATAATAAATTTTTTTGCTCGTTTCTAATTTTTACAATTAGAATGAGGTAAACCTATTGGGTATAAGTGCATGAAGATGCATCACGATCTATTCTCTAGGCCGGATCCTTCCCCTACGATCAATGTCCCGCTATGACAAAAATTAAATATAAAAAGACATTGCCGAAATGAAACCAATAGACTTACAAAAAAAATAAAAATAAAATGGTATATTGGAGTCATTAGTTGGAGGTTGGGTAAAATGGTATATAACACATACCCCCCATAGTAACTATGTTTATATCTATGCAATTCAAATTATAATTGATTAAAAAATCTTCCTCTATAGTTATTGATTTTATCGCATATACGAATACATGGTTTCCCTTGCATGCCTCTAATATGCAATTGGGTTTCTTATTTGTTGACCTAGGTCATGTACTATTTATAAAACCTTCAATATTCCCCAATACTTTTGGCCTTCTGTCAATGTACATAGATAATCCTTTATTTTAATCCTTATCTTTTAGTTGTATATAATTTGCTGAAAATACATACCTATCCATACTTCATGTATATCGAATCAACTGCATCTAATCTTTATAACTGTAACATGCTCCGACATACTACATCAATTCAGTAAATTTGTCATAATAGACCTTTGTGCCATCCATGAAAAATAGGCCCAAACCGTGTAATGACTGCTTGGCTAAACAATTATCTTAGAAAACCATAGCATTAGACTGCTTATTTCAGGATTGGACACCATAAATGGTTGCTAATTAGATCATTCAGAATCATTTAATTATCGACCAGGGACGTAAAATTGGAATGACATTTGCAAAGTATATGCTTCAAACTTCATTGATTCTCATAGCTAAACCTATGAAATCAAAATGCCTTAAGCTTTAGGAAATCTATGCTAACTTAAATAAATTCTCTTGCTCTAGGAAAATAGTAATTATGGATAGGAACTGCTCTACCCACCTGTGCTGCAGGAAAAGTCTACTAGTTCTGTTACTAGTGGCTACAAGAACAACAGAGTTGTACTTAATTCTCTAAAACATGGAAATGAATTATATTCTAACAAGGGAATTCACTCACCAAGTGGGCCCCCTTGGATGAGGGAATATAAACACAATTAAGATATTAGAATTGAACTCAACCTATGCATTATATTCATTCATGGAAAATACACTGGATAAATAGTATAACAATTGTATCAACTTCTATTCAGAAATAACTACTAACTCGACTAACTCCAAAGAGTTACAGTAGTCATCTTATTTAAAGGAAATCTAAAACTACTCCCTAAATCTAAGATCACTCCATTAATGAGGATCGTTACAGATTCATAATGCTTCATAACAGAAATATCAACCATAGAGAATCAATCTTCCCAGAATATAGTACGTGGTGCCTCTAGTTCCACACGTTGTCTTTAATAGGAAACTGAATTGACCTAGTCTTCCCACGAAGATCTTGTAGCGATGTCTTAACTTGCTTAAACCACTTGCTCGACCTCTTCGACATGGTGACATCTTTGTAGTAATGATTGTATTTTGACTTCTTCAACATCACGATGCTTATCTTTAATTCACCATGAATGATTCCTGACACATAATAAATGCACACACAACCTCCGAGACATACATAATTTCATCATTAATATAAGGAAAGAATTGTTAGATTCCAATTAATACTCTTGCAAGGAACCTGGCTACAGGAAGGAAACTACCCACAAACATAGCAGAGGAAATAGGATCATTCATTAGCATATAACTACTGCATATTATCAATTTATCCATCATTTCCCAGCAAATATACCATGTTCCCTTTTCATTCATTTTACTACTTATGTCCTTACATATACAAAATATATATATAAAACCACATGTTTAAGTATCTGTTCTACAAGTAAACTGCTGGAAAGAAAATAAAAAGCATTTGAAAAGATGGCCTTTAAGGAGGCCCATCATTTCCCCCCAACTTCCCTATTATTGGTCCCTAGGAATCATGAAGTTTCATATCCTAGTTCGGAACCTTAGATCACTGGTAGTCATTTCTCTTGACTCAAAAACAATATGGTTGAAATACCCATGATTTTCCCAAAGTCTTTCCCACCTCTGCACTTATTTAGCCATGTCATGTTCTTCTGCACTTTCATTTACTGCTAATAGAGGCTGTAGGAGAATAGGCGGCTGGAACCTTAATGGAATCCAGTAATTGCTCAGTGTTCTGCCCAAAATTATATACCATGGAACTCGGGGAGTGGCAAGAGTTAAGTTCTATGGAGAATGAGGTTAATGAACCTTCAAATCATGCAACATCCTTACCCATCTATGTCTGGAAGTAGAGATTGCAGCCTCAATATTTTGTGACGAATGCAGTTCCCATTCTATATATGCTTGTTCTCTGATTGGATGGACCTTGCTAGCTCCACTCAGGTTTATAGTGATCGAGAGCCAGACAAGAAAAGTTTTTCTGGAATGCTGAACTTTAGGCCGCATCAGCAAAGGTGTATCAATTTCATTGTTTCTATATGGAAAGGCCTAATGTTCCCTGCTTATCTCATTCTACATCCAAGACATCACTGCTCTTAACTAAACATCTCCCACATACAATAGTGAATTCTAGTCCCTATCATCAGGTACAACAAGATTATGTAAATACAATTCAAATAATTTTTTTTTTATAGCCATGAGAGCTTACTAAAATGCATCATAGAATTCATGAGGTGTTGAGATAGAAGGATTCAGTCCCTCTACAATCCTGGTTAATTTAAAATTAACAAACTATTCCTTAAGGAACAATGCATAGACTGGAGATGGCGACCTACATTCCATTGCTTCAGGAATCAACTCAATAATCTGCTTAACCTGTCTTTCCAATACTGCAATCTGATCTATTTTTTGATCTAATTGATGAGCTTGATCATCAATGGTTCTTTTTAGATTTTCCCTTTCTAAATTCCATTGTGCTCTCTCCCATACAAAATTCTGGTATAAGCTCAATCCTTCTTCTAAGGGTGTAGATAAGTCTGGAGGTGGCATGGGTCCCTGTTTAAGGATATCAATCCATCCTGCAGAAGGATGAGTGATTTTTACTGCCTCATTCTAGGTGGAAGTTTCCCCTTTCCATGCAACAAGAGTGTTTATTACCTTATCCTTTTGACAGGATTCAATGGCTTTAGCTAGTGCATCTAACCCATCCTTACTTACTTGTTCTAACACTATTTCAACAATATCCTCATTAATTGTGGGGAATTAATCATTAGGTAAGTTGTCTGAATTATCAACATTATCTTACCCAACAGAGCCATCAAAAAATTCCTCTGCCTCCTCAGAATTCCTATCACTATCTATGAGGATGTAATCATATGAGGATTAGCTGTTGTTTCAAAATCTGTATGGTGGGAAATGGTATCACTATCTATACTTTTATGAACTTTTTCCTCAGAAGAGGACTTCTCTACAGACTCAGATGAATCTATATTCACAAATTGAAGAGGAGAATTGTCATCTTTGCTGATCGACATTGGCGGAAAGTATTGCACTCTTTGTAACAAGGGTTTGGGAAGAAAAAAGATGATCTTTGTGTTTCCTCCTACTGGCAGACACTTCCTCTGTAGTAGCTACAAGAGGTTCTTCTGGCATCACTTCCTCAAAAGAGGGCAAGGCTTCATTATCTATGCTATCACCATGTGGTTGATGTTCTGGAATTAATTCTTTTGATCCTAGGGTTTTACCCTTGTCTTTTTCTAAAGTAGACCTAGTTGTCATGGAAGGTGGGGTATCATTGGTCTCCTTGCTTTTTCGTTTCTTCCTATTAGGAATAGGAGTACTAATTTTGCAATATATTTTCCTAGATGGGTTAGGTTTAGAAGAAGAGGCTTCAGGAATAGACTCTGTTCATTGAACTACCTTGCAAACCCCCATTGCTATGTTAACCCTTCTTCCTATACCTTGGCCTCTAGGGCCAACCATTCTAGGAACCACTTCATTCATTGCTAAAAATTCATCCCAAGTCCCAATAGATTTCTTATTTAACTCCCTTTCTACAAGTAATTTGATTAAACAATGATGGGAAATAGACTGAACTTTTCCTGCTTGAACTAGAGAAGCTTACTTTTTCACAATGTTAAATAAAAAGCTAGGTAGATTTATCAGTTTATCATCATGATGGAGGGCGCTCAAGATATTGAAATGCAGCCCATGGAGATATTTGTAATGGCCTTCACAAGTGAAGCATGATATGATGAATGTAGCTGGCTGCATGTACTCCATGAGCAATGATACCCTTAAGGTACCCTGCTTCTTGTCAATGTCTGGCCATAGATCACCATGCAAGGTGAAATTTGCCCTAGCTGAGCATAAATCAATATCTTTGGACCATTTTTATCCTTCCAATGACATTCTCATTACTTCTGCCACAACATCCTCTGTGAACTCAATTTGTAATCCCTTCACCACTGCAAACCCATTATCCAGAGTGTTTAGAAATTGCAGAGCAATTTCTTCATTAAATCCATTAAGGTTGAGACAGTAATCCAACCATCCTCTTCTTTGGAATTTCTCATAGCTGGCTGGTTCTCCATGTAGAAATCCATGGTCTATTAGCTCATGCCTCTGAAGGTCTCCTCCCATTTCTATTAACAACAAATTTTGCACAGAAGCTCTGCAGAAGCTAATAACAAAATGGAAATTGCAACGGACTCAAGGTAATGCAGACAAGAAAATAGGAGTATGAAATATCATTTACTTCCAGGTTGGAAGTAATTAAAAGCGAATGATATTTCATAAATACTTTCGCACGTGTTAAGGCCTGCTACCCTAAACACATCGTGAAAATACCATCATTAATTGAACTTTAGATATTAAAACTTTTAATTACTTTCACATCAAATCATGATGACGTAATCACTGGGTGACAGATGGCTTCACACATGACGACAGTCATTTTGAAAAGAAAATAAATAAATTTCATCCTTCACATGCTAATTTCAAAATTTACAAACAAATATTAAATAATCCCTCCCCTCAACTAAGTGTAAGGCATGGGTCTCACCAGGCCATTGCGTGCAAGAGTAGAAAAAAGAAAAAGAGCACTAAATTCTAATAAAAATGAATAAAATAATGTACAAACGAAGGCATGTGTTACTATTTTGTGGAGTGCTACAGGAAGAGTGTTTTTTTATGCAACATGCACTGATGGAGTGATGTGATGGTACCAAAAAAAATGGTAGAGAGAGGAGGTGAGGTGGATTTTATTATGGATAAATTATTCCACTGGGAGTGAAATGTTTATTATGGAGTCATTGATAAAAATCAAGGATTTGTGGAAATTTGGGCGGAAGAACCAGATGCTATTGCTATAGGAGTGCTACTATCATTGGTGTATTGGAACTACTATAGGAAGTCTTCCTGACTTGTGGGCTTGTGGTAGATCTTGAGGTGATGCCCGTTCACAAGCAATTTGAATCACACAGGATCAATGGTGGAAAGCTGAATCGCTCCATTATAAAAAACTAAGATTATTTCATAAGGGCCTAACCATCAGGTCTAAAATTTTCCTGGGGTATTCTGATAGTGTGAATCATAGAGTAGGGCCCAATCACCAATGGAAATTTTTTTGTCCTTGATGAATTTGTCATGCCACTTCTTTCACTGCTTCTGAATCAATTCTATGTTATGAAGTGCAGACTTCCGATACTCATCTAGGCCATTAAGCTGCAGGAACCTATCTTCTTATGCCCTGGTAAGGTTAATGTCCAATTTTAATGTCATCCTGAGAGTTTTGTGCTGAAACTCAATAGGCATAGATATAGATTTTCCATAAACCAGTTCAAAAGGATTAAAACCAGTTGTTGTTTTCCAAGTTGTTGGGTAAGCCCAAATGGCTTCAGGAAGACAAGTAGCCCAGTCCTTCTTGTGAACAACAACTATTTTAGTCAATATTGACTCAATCTTTTGATTTGTTATTTCTGCCTACCTATTCGCTTGAGGATGGTATGGGGAAGATTTACCATGCCTTACTGTGTACTCATGCATCAACTCAACAATAAGATTAGAAGTAAATTGTGCACCTTTTTCTATTACTATCTCACGAGGTACACCAAACCTGGTAAAGATATATTCATAAAGGAATTCTGCTACCTTATGATCTCTAGCATGCCTCATTACTTTGGCTTCTACCCATTTAGTTTCATAATCATCGCATACTAAGATATATGATTTACCGTGAGAAGATGGCTTGATAGGTCCCACAAAATAAATACCCCATTTGTCAAATGGTGTTACCACCACTTGAGGCTATAGGGGAATTTCATTTGACTTGGTTGGGTGCCCCATATGCTCGCATCAGTCATAGTGACTGGCATGTTTAACGACATCTTTATGTAGGTTAGGCCAATAGTAACTTGTTGTCAATATCTTGTATGCTATCCTCTTCCCTGCAAAGTGGCCACCACATAGCTCATCATGACATGCTCGAAGGATATCATAAGTCTCATCTTCATGGATGCATCTTTGGGTGACCTGGTCAGGACCTGTGTAAAACATAAATCCTGATATCCATGAGAAATTGAAGATTTTCTCAACCATAAGTCTACGCTCTCTTTGGGAGAAATTAGGTGGTGTCCTTCTTGTAGCAAGGTAGTTTGTGATATTAGCATACCATGGGTTGTAAGTGTTAACAGAGAAGAGGTTCTCATTAGGGAAGCTATCATCAATTACTGCAGGATCATCTGGAACTTGTAATCTAGATAAGAAATCAGCCACCACATTAGCCTTACCTAGTTTATCAATGATTGTTACATCAAACTCTTGCATGAGGAATAACCATCTTTCTAACCTACCAGACATGGCAGGCTTGTTCATTAAGTATTTGATTGCTGAATGGTTAGCGTATACAAAAACTTCATAACCAGTAATCTAATGTCTAAATTTATTAAGTGCATAGATTACTGCTAGTAATCCCTTTTCAATAACAATATAGTTTAGTTCACCACCTTGTAGATTTTTACTAATATAATATATAGCATGCTCAACTATACCTTCCTTTTGGCCTAGCACTGCCCCAATGACATATTCTAATGCATCTGTATGAATATGAAAAGGTAGCTTCCAATCAGGTCCTCTAACAATAGGTAATTGAGTCAAAAAATCTTTCAACTGCTAAAATGATAGTTCACAGTCAGTTGTCCATTCAAATTCAGCTTCTTTCTTTAGCAGGGTATATAATGAGGCTGCAAGTTGGCTGAAGTCCTTAATGAATCTCCTGTAGTATCTAGCATGACCAAGAAAACTCTGGACATCCTTCTTCTTGACTAGAGTTGGAAGTGTAGTGATGACTGCAATCTTTGCAGGATCATCCTGGATACCAAAGGATGAGGGGTAATGCCCTAAGACAACTCCCTCTTCCATCATCATGTAGCACTCTTCACTGTTAAGGGAGAGGTTGTATTCCTGACATCTTTTAAGAACTTTCTCTAAGTTCACATGAGCCTCCTCAAATGTAGATTCATATGCAGTGAAGTCATCCATGTATATTTCAACACGGTCAGGAGAAATGTCAAAGAAGATACTGATTACCATCCACTGAAAAGTAGCAGGTGCATTACACAATCCAAATGGCAAGACAAAATGAGAAAATGTTCCCCATGGACAGGTGAATGTTGTCTTATCCTGATCTTCAGGTGCTATCTGGATTTGGTTGTAGCCACTGAACCCATCTAAAAATGAAAAATAATTTCTACCAGCAAGGTTGTCAAGTACTTGGTCAATGAAAGGTAATAGAAAGTGGTCTTTCTTAGTGGCTTTGTTGAGCTCCCTATAGTCCACACAAACTTCTCATTTCCCCCCTTTTTTTGGAACAATAACTAAAGGAGAGACCCACTGGGTGTTAGAAATGGGATAAATAAAGCCATCTTCAAGGAGTTTTTGTAGCTCGGTCCTTACTATATCTCTCAAATTAGGGTTGATTCTCCTCTGGGATTGTCTAATTGGTCTAGATTCTGGGCTAGTATAAATGTTATGGGTACAAAGCTTTTGGTCTAACCCCTTCATATCAGTATAGTCCCACGCAAAGGCTTGCTGTTTGTCTTTCAATAGTTGGATAAGACTGGCCATCTGAGACTTGGTGAGGGTCTTGTTGACATTCAAATCCTTTCCTAAGGCTATTTCTACTCTTTTAACTTTATCCATCGTCATAAATTCTGAAAATGAGGGTGACTTGATCTCATGTGGTAATAAGGTATGAAGATAATCAAGTGCTATAGGAAGCTTTGATGGGTTCAATTTGGGCAATATAGTTTGGAGGAAATAGTTAGGGACATGACAAGAGGATGCATCATATCCATACTGGTTGTTAATAATTGCCACTAGTATGTCATCTTCCTCTTGGGATACTATAAATGGATCTCTTCCAATAACCATGAGCTACTATACAAAATTTGCCTCTAGAGAAGCATCACCTAGGTCTGGCTAGATAACTTGGTCTAGGTCATCTTGAGGTTTGGCTGGAGAGTACAGGGTCAATTTCTTGGTATGGATCCCATCAGATATTGTCATTTTTCCTAAGCGACATGCAATGTAGGCATCTGCTATGGCTAGCCAAGGCCTTCCTAAGATTAATGGATATCCTCCTAGTGTGGCTTTGGGGGACAATATTATGAAATATAAGGGGTAATCCAAGGAATCAAGTGTGACAAAAATGTCCTCCACCATGCCATTTGGCTTCTCTGTGGAATTATCAGCTAACCAATGATACTAAGTCTTAACAAAACTTCCATAGTCTTCACATTGATGGATGCTCCTAAATCAATCAAGACATTCTGTATTTGGATACCATTAATGTGAATGGTAACCATTGGGATTCCTTGATTATATTATTTAGGCATTAATACTTTACTGAGCATGAGATCAGAGAGCTTCCCAAGAACATGGACAGTGCTAGGATCTTTCCTCTTCCTACCAGGGTGCTTGATACATGCTTCCTTGATTGCTTTATTATAGATGGGAATTTCTTTGAGGACATCTAATAGAGGTATTTGAACAACCATTTGATTGAGTTGGTTAATCAAATCAGCTGCAATGGGGCTTTCTTTTAAGGGTGGTGTTTGAGCCAATCTCCGTGGATAAGGTGGATTTTTCAAAACTGAGTAGATTGCAGAATAGGTGGAGCATTAGTGGGTTGATTCTTAGTTACTTCCTTTGTGTCTGAAACTTTAGTTATTATGGGTTCCTGAGGTGTGGGAAATGTTGTTCCTAATCTTAAGTAAATATCATTCACTTGCAGGGAGTAAGCTTGTTGCTTGTTATTAGGATTTGGAGTTGGTTGTGTAGGAAGCTGTGTTGGTTTCTAAGGATTACTATTGGTTGTAGGTGGTGGAGGAATAATAGCTTGTTGCAGAGGTGGAGGCATAATGGATTGTTGTTGGTTAGGCTGATTGGGTCCCCACTAAGGTTGCTTTTTCCAGTTACCATGTGGTTTCCATTGGTTATTATGCTGTGGCTACTGATATTGGTTAAATTGCTGTTGGTATGGGTTAAATAGAGGCTGTTGCTGATAGTTTTGGTTATACTATGGTTGTTGGTTAGACCAGTTATAATTCCAATTCTGTCCTTGAGGTCTAGAATTTTGAGTATTATAGTTTTGCCATTGATTACTACTATTATAACCAAAATTATTTAGGGGGTCTTGAGGCATACCTTGTCATTGATCCGATGGTCACCTCTAAGAAATGTAGAAAACCTCTCCATTCTCCTCACCTATAGGTTTAAACTCCATGAGCATTGAGGTAGTGTCCACAGATGCAACTATTTTGCACTTACAACTTCTTTTCTTATCTTTGTAGTAGGAGCAGAATTCAGCCAGCATAACATCTACATCCTCCTTCTTTCTTCATGCTTGCATGTTGTCCAACTAAGTAGCAACATCATTGATGATGTCCTGCTTAAATTCAGACAAAAGATTGGACAACTCCAACTTGGATACTCCCAAACCATTGGATTTATGAAGCAAGTTTTTTATTCCTCTCCCTTTCTTCATAGTAGCCCTTGAATAGTTCATGCATATTTTATTTATATCAGCCTAGTTCTTCCAAGTGATGTCTCCACTAGCCATAAGATCCATAGCTTCTATACTCCCATCATTTATACCTTTCAGAAAATGATGCTTTTGGGACTCCTTGTTCAACTGATGTTGGGTATTCCACTATAGGTTGAACATAAACCTTGAGACATAGTCCTCCAAGGTTTCATCCTCCTTTTGAGACATTTTGAAAATGTCATCCCCTTTTACATATCAACCCCTATAGTATTCCTTATATTTGGAAAGAAACATGTTTCTCATGGCATCCCAATTTGCTATAGCATTAGCTCCTAGCCCCATGAACCACCTTAGAGAAGCCTCCTTAAGAGTAGATGGAAACAACTTTAGCTTATGTGTGTTAGTGGTGTAATCATAGCTCCTACAAAGGATATAAAACTCAAAAAGGAAAGTCTCAGGGTCTTCAGTGATGAGGCCATACAATTTTGGGAGTGCGGAGGTAGGTATGTTCTTTAGATTATGATTACCGTGCTGAGGAAGAATGGGGAAAGGAAAGGTAGGTTGAGCCATCCTTGGGGGAGGACCTAGCGGTCATGGTTGATAGATGAAAAGGGCTAAAGGGTTGTTGTGATACTTGTTGAGGCTTAGAATTACCACCCTAACTCAGGCATTGGGGCTTTGACAGTACTCTATCTTAACAATGGAAACCTTCTCTAGCTGTGGGTGGACTATGATTGAGAAGGAGTCTCCAGATTCTAGGCCGGTTCCTATTTGATATAGAATATCACCTCCTAATTTGTAACTTAATAGGAAAATGGAAAAAAAAATCTTTTGAAAACAAAACTGGAATTAAAAGTGAGGTGATACACCAAAAATGGATGCAGACTCTGCTTGAGAAATAAAACAATAACTACTACTCATATATGAAAAGCTTGATACTTAATATCTCTGCTCAACATATAGGCTAACAAATCTCACTACTAGAGTTGAATCACAAATAGCTTGACCAGTCAACAAACATACAGATTCCTTACAAGGCTTTGAATTGTTGATCACCTTGAGAAGGAATATGGATACACTCACTTCTCTTGGGTATCAATTAAATAAGTACTTGCAAAGAAAGATGAAAATAGGATTTTGAAATTAAAAATCTCAAAAATATGTAGGGCAATGAATCATATACTTTATTCTCCTCAAAATATGAAAAAATGTTTACAAAAGGATCTCCAAGGCATCAAGGAACAATATGCTCACTTTTAGCCCCCTCTCCAAAATTTGCAACCCAATGGATACAAAATGCATAAAAAGGCTATAGGAACAAGAAAGTTCACTAAAAGCTCTCCTTTCTAAAATCTTGAACCCCCTATAAATGAATATGAGGCTCAGTTATATAGCCCTCAAGGCTAATTTTGAAAATGAAATCTCCCTCAAAAAATCTCCTCTAAATTAGATAGACCCCCTGAAAATTAGGCCCAATTGATGCCTATAATATAGCTTTAATAAAAGCTCTCCATGATCCCTCTAAAACCCTAAATTTAAGGCATAATACATGCCTAAACTTAGCCTTAAACTCAAATTTCAAAAATGAATTCACCTAATGTTGGCATCTTTAAACTATATCTTTACAATAATACTACCAACCCATTCAAAATCCTAACCCACAATATGAACCCCTACTATATTTGCATAAAAAACACAAACTCCAAAGCATAGCTGACACCATAGTATGGTCAACATCACCCTTTTCTAAACAATAACCAATCTCCCACAAAATATCAATGTATCCATCAGCTAAGTAGCTGTCGTGGCATGTGATTGATAGGGTCTTTACTACCTATGCATTGTGGACTCCAAAACTCTATTGAATTTGACATAGGCATTGATAGCCATTTCATTTTCGCAATTTGCAGCTTTGTATTGGGAGAAGAATAAGGGATTTCAAAAACCCTAGTTCACTAGTTGTGCCTCCATGCTGCTTCTTCTTGTGCTCTATGTATTTGATCTGGACCTGGATTTCACCATTACTATCTGAGAGTGGAGTTATAACCCAGAGTTCTTTTTTCCTAGTCAAAAGAACTTGGATAGTGGTCAGTTCTTAAGTGCACGCTCACTATTTGTGCTGAGCTCAGGCTCTTCTTTTTAGAGTGGAGCTTCATGCATTGTTTATGTATGAGCTTGGGGTTTCCATAACGACAATGACGTATGATTATGCCTAAATCTCAGGCTTCTATTTAGAGTCAGAGACAAAGTTTTGATCTCTACAAACATCGCATGCTTTTTCCTGATTTGCGGGCCACTGGTTATTCATGGAGCTCGGGGTCTTGCTAGACTAAAGTGCATGTACTATTTTATGGCATGAGATCAGGCTCTCCATAACATTGTGGACTCCTCAAACTCAAGTCAACTCATTGATGTGAGACTGGGACTATGCGAGCTTCATTGACCTTTGAACCAGAGATAAGTGGCCCTTCTCTTTATCTTCTGCATTGTCTTCTGTATCAGTGAAGTCACTATTGTATTCATCTTCGAATGAGCACTCCTTTGTAACAATAAATAAATCCCACATAGCTTCTATTGTTAGAGAGAGGTGGAGCCTCATCTTGGTTAATGTCTGCAATTTATTAATAGACAAACATTGTCAACTTCAGTGGCATTGGTTCTTTTCTTGTATAAATGGGGTTCCTTTGTATTTGTACTTATCGTTGAATCCTCCATTTCTATCTATACATATCCTCATACTATCTTCTCAAGCTCCATGCCTGAACACACATCGTCTGAGACAAAGTGCTTGTTGTTATTGTCATTAAATTTGGGCTCTTCCCTATTTTCTCTGTTGTAACCACACATTTTTCTCTTAGCCCAACCCTCTCACTGTTGGATGGTTGTCTTTAGCTCAGCATTAGAAAAAATAGAAGCTCATCTCAATGTCATGGCAACATGTATATTTCTATTATTTGGTCACTTTGACTTCAGTAAGAAAAATTGTTTTTACTTCAAATATTTACATATGCATTTCAACTTTTTGTTGGAGTTTTGATGTCTATGGGGTTTGAGTAGGGGCTCGTGACACCCACAAATACTAATGTGCTTAGCTATTCAACACTAAAGTGCATCAATTTATCTTTGCTCTTAGATAATACTGTTTGCTCCGTATTTGATGAATTCTAAACTTGATACCAACTGTGTTAGAATATACATTGTCCATGCGCTTTGATGCTACTATGAAAATCACTACACCTTTTATATACTTTAAAGCACATCATCATTGATAACATGTATAAGAGTAAAAACATTTTAATTCATTGATTATTCTGGCATATATACTGCATTTGGACATCTTTTCGTTGATCATGTAAACTTATAACAGCCTTTGATAATATTTTTCTTACTCTTTTGGCATCTTCATATCAGCATCCATAGTGCTAAAATCTGTAACATCGTGTATGCACCCTGTAGCAACTTGCTATGTACTACATTTCTCAACCTTCTGCATCTACATACATCACTTAATGTTTATGTATATCTGCATAGTTGTAAAAAATCTGTCATATTTATGCACAAATGATGTCATACACTCTAGATTTGATTTGTTATTTTTTCTTGCACATGTAAATGGGGTTCGAGCATGTGCTTTTGACACTCACTACATCTTTTAAATACAACAAAGGTTTTTATAAAAATATGTCTCTTTGATGTCGTTATTCTGTTAATGCAGATGTATACCTTTCTACTGCATTGATATCATTGGTTAATATGTAGTTCAGGGATTTTGACTGATGTATGGTGTTCTTTAGTGAACTATGTATTGCTTAGATCCAATTGGATCTAACATCTTTTCCTCCATGATGATTGCAGGAAACAAGACCAACATAAGACCTAGGATGCAGGACAGACAGGGACATGACCAAGACATGAAGACTTCAGATGATGCATATGAACAACTCCAGAAACTAGAAGACCTCTTAAAGGCAATACATAGATCCCTAGACTTCATCATGCTTCTCTCTTACTTTGTTTTCTGCATATGTCCTCTAAGTTTCAGTATGCAAGATGTAACCTTGAAGGAACACTTGTCTAATACATTTAGTTTGAATGCACAATGTGATGATCAATTATAAATCTGAAATTTTGAACCTAATCACTACTTAGGATAAAATGTAATCTGATAATAAGAATGTCATAGAAATGTATTCATTTTCATTAGTTGCATAGTAATGCCAAAGAGATGTATCTTTATGAAATTTTTTATTGTTATGATTTCTATCCCGCATGTGAAAAATTTGGGTAACAATTCTGGCAACCTTTGATGGATGTCTGCTTGCTTGACATTGGGTCCAGTAGCCTAAAATAGTGCATTGGGCATTGAGCCTATTAATCACCTATGGAAACCCTAAACCTAGTCTACGAATATAAGAAAACCCTTTCTCAATGATTGCATGTAAGTTTATGGTTTGTGGTAGTGAAGCAAAAACTTCATTACCACAAATTGTAAATGTATTCTTGATTATTGAGGAATGATTTCCTTGTATTCACAGATTTTGACATCAACCTTGGGAGACCTTGGATCTTGAAGACTTGTTGAAAAATGGGAAAACTAAACTAAAACTAACCTAATTGTGCTTGACAACACTTAGGGAAATTGGAAAACTAACCTACCCTAACCTAACCAGCCATAAACTTTGCTAAACAAAACCATTTACTGGTTCATTGAAATATTTTCCCTTTCTCTTCAAATTGCAATGATGCACATGCTTATTGGAAAATACAAGATAAGTGAACAATGAAGCAACCAGCTCATGCAACCTTTCAAGAAGAGAGGAAGTGTTTTGACTTACTTTTCTCTGCTAGTAGAAATCTGAATCAACATGATGCACTAGATCTTCCCCATCAACCTCCTCACAATTAGGAGTTGCTGTAAATGGGGACTCTTCTCTTCTCTCCAACAAGGCCATATGCTTGATTGGAAAACCTCTGGAGAGAATGAACCTATAACCTTCCTTGCTGATTTCTTTACTTTCCTCTGGTTCCTCATGACTATCCTGCATCATTAGCAGCCATGTGATCTCCTCCTCCATGGTCAAAGGACTGTCATGTTCTGTTAAATCAGCTAGGATCTCATCAAAACTATTGATCCACTGGGAATCAGGAGCACTTGGTTCCAGCTCACATTCCTGCACACAATCTTTAGAAAGAATGTCCTCCAAAATAGAGCACCCTTGAAAAGGCACATATTCTGGTATCTCAATAGAAAGATTTACATAGAAATCTACAATAATGTTATCAAAAAAATTCTCTAAGCTTTGATTAGCTTCTTTATCATGAACACTTTGTTGTGCTAATGTGACTAGAATCTCCTCTTCCTTCTCTTGATCAACAAAAGAGGGTAACTCCTCAAAGAAAAGTGTAACCATCTCTTCTTGCTCAAAAGAGTCTCCTGTGGCCAATGATGCAATTTGTTCACTATCTATCTTGGAATATGCAGGTAGATCTACAACTGAATCCAATACCTCTTGTTCTGTTGGATTAGAACTAATAACCTCCTTTGCAGCTCCTTTTTCTGGAGATGAATCACATGGAATCACCTTGATAAGATTTGGCATCTAGAAGCTAGGGTTCCTAGTCCACTAGGGCTGCTATGAAAACTTGGTATCTTTCTCATCTATTTATACTTCATAACACATCTCTAACTGAGAATTAATAAAGTGGGCTAGTTTATCATGCTCACTCAGGGGCTCTTGTATGGGCTGTCTTATTTCTTATGCAGGCTTATAACTTGGAATCTCTAGCTTGGATCCTTCTTGGATTGTAGGCTGACTAAGGGCACAAGAAGCTGCTTGAGCTTCTAGCTCCCTTAGTCTTTCCATTAATTGCCTCATCTACTCCTCTTTATATGAAACTTTCTTGGTAAACAACTCCTGCTCATACCTTTGGGCCTCTATCTCTTGCTGGTGAATGTGAGATTGATAAGATAGATCCTCTTGATGCATGCCATACTCTTGCTCTTTCTCCACAGATCTCATTTATTCTTGAAAGTTCCTCAGAATATCATCAAGTCTCATGTTCAGAACATGCTGGGGATAATTCTAAGAATCATTAAAGAAACTGCCTTATGGCTACTGATAGGCATGCTGCCAAGAAACTTGCTACTGGGTTGGAGGGCGGTAAGCATGAGATGAATGTTGTCCTTCAAATTCTGGAACAAAAAAAATAGCATGGCCATGTTGATATGACTAATATTCAGTGAATGGAGGAACACCTTCATAAAATGGAGGATAGTAATCCATATTAGGCACCAGATCTACATAAAACCAGTAGATATAACCTTAGAGTCGCCAGATATGCATAACATTGACCTCCTAAAGGCCTGCAACCTATTGGATGCATATCAAAAACCAACAAGAACTGTGAAATCCATGACCTTCTGGTCCCACTAGGTGTGCCAAAAACTGTTGAGGCTTAGAATTACCACCCCAACTTAGGCATTGGGGCTTTGACAGTACTCTATCCTAACTATGGAAACCTTCTCTAGCTATGGGTGGACTATGATTGAGAAGGAGTCTCCGGATTCTAGGCCAGTTCCTATTTGATATGAAATATCACCTCTTGATTGGTAACTTAATGGGAAAAGGGAAAAGGGAAAAGGAAAGTTTTTGAAAACAAAATTGGAATTAAAAGTGAGGTGATACACCAAAAATGGATGCAGAATCTTCTTGAGAAATAAAACAATAACTCCTACTCATATATCAAAAGCTTGATACTTAATATCTCTACTCAGCATATAGGCTAACAAATCTCACTACTAGGGTTGAACCACAAATAGCTTGGCCAGTCAAAAAACATATAGATTCCTTACAAGGCTTTGAATTATTGATCACCTTGAGAAGGAATATGGATACACTCACTTCTCTTGGGTATCAATTAAATAAGCACTTGCAAAGAAACATGAAAACAAGATTTTGAGATTAAAAGGCTAAAAAATATGTAGGGTAATGAATCATATACTTTATTCTCCTCAAAATCTAACAAAATGGTTACAAAAGGATCTCCAAGGCATCAAGGAACAATATGCTCACTTTTAGCCCTCTCTCCAAAATTTGTAACCCAATGGATACAAAATGCATAAAAAAGGCTACAAGAACAAGAAAGTTCACTAAAAGCTCTCCTTTCTAAAATCCTGAACTCCCTATAAATGAATATGAGGCTTAGTTATATAGCCCTCAAGGATAATTTTGAAAATGAAATCTCCCTCCAAACTCTCCTCTAAAACAGATAGACCCCCTGAAAATTAGGCCCAATTGATGCCTATAATATAGCTTTAATAAAAGCTCTCCATGATCCCTCTAAAACCCTAAATTTAAGGCATAATACATGCCTAAAATTAGCCTTAAAGTCAAATTTTGAAAATGAATTCACCTAATGTTGGCATCTTTAAACTATATCTTTACAATAATATTACCAACCCATTCAAAATCCTAACCCACAACATGAATCCCCACTATATTTGCATAAAAAACACAAACTCCAAAGCATAGCCGACACCATAGTATGGTCAACATGACCAATTTCTAAACAGTAACAAATCTCCCAAAAAATATCAATGTATCCATCATCTAAGTAGCTGTCATGGCATGTGATTGATAGGGTCTTTACTACCTATGCATTGTGGACTCCAAAACTCTATTGAATTTGACATAGGCATTGATAGCCATTTCATTTTCACAATCTGCAGCTTTGTATTGGAAGAAGAATAAGGGCTTTCAAAAATCCTAGTTCACTGGTTGTGCCACCATGCTGCTTCTTCTTATGCTCTATGTATTTGATCTGGAGCTGGAGTTCACCATTACTATCTGGGAGTGGAGTTATAACTTGAAGTTCTTTTTTCCTAGTCAAAAGAACTTGGATAGTGGTTGGTTCTTAAGTGCACGCTCACTATTTGTGCCTAAGCTCGGGCTTTGCTTTGTAGAGTAGAGTTTCACACACTATTTATGTATGAGCTCAGGGTGTCCATAATTACAGCAACGTATGATTATGCCTGAATCTTAGGCTTCTATTTAGAGTTAGAGACAAATTTTTGGTCTCTACAAACACCGTGTGCTTTTTCCTGATTTGCGGGCATCTGGTTATTCATGGAGCTTGGGGTCTTGCTAGACTAAAGTGCACATACTATTTTATGGCATGAGATTAGGCTCTCCATAACATTGTGGACTCCTCAAACTCAATTTGACTCATTGATGTGAGACTAGGACTGTGCGGGCTTCATTGACCTTCAAACTAGAGATAAGTGGCCCTTCTCTTTATCTTCTGCATTATCTTCTGTATCAGTGAAGTCACTATTGTATTCATCTTCACATGAGCACTCCTTTGTAACAATAAATAAACCCCACATAGCTTCTATTGTCAGAGAGAGGTGGAGCCTCATCTCGGTTAATGTCTGTAGTTTATTAATAGACAAACATTGTCGACTTCAGTGGCATTGGTTCTTTTCTTGTATAAATGGGGTTCCTTTGTGTTTGTAATTATCATTGACTCCTCCATTGTTGTCTATACTTATCCTCATACTATCTTCTCGGGCTCCATGCCTGAACACACACCATCTGAGATAGAGAGCTCACTGTTATTGTCGTTAAATTTGGGATCTTCCCTATTTTGTCTGTTGTAACCACACATTTTTCTCTTAGCCCGACCCTCTCACTATGGGATGGTTGTCTTTAGCTTGACATTAGAAATAGTAGAAGCTCATCTCAATGTCCTGGAAATATGTATATTTCTATTATTTGGTCACTTCAACTTTAGTAAGAAACATTGTCCACATGCTTTTTCCTGATCTGTAGGCCTCTGGTTATTCATGGAGCTCAGGGTCTTGCTAGACTAAAGTGCACGTACTATTTTATGGCACAAGATCAGGATCTCCATAATGTTTTTGAATCCTCAAACTCAAGTCGACTCATTGATGTGAGACTGGGACTACGTGGGCTTCATTAACCTTCGAACCAGAGATAAGTGGCCCTTCTCTTTATCTTTTGCATTGTCTTCTGTATCAGTGAAGTCACTGTTGTATTCATCTTTGAATGAGCACTCCTTTGTAACAATAAATAAATCCCACATAGCTTCTATTTTCAGAGAGAGGTGGAGCCTCATCTCGGTTAATGTCTGTAGTTTATTAATAGACAAACAATGTCAACTTCAGTGGCATTTGTTCTTTTCTTGTATAAATGGGGTTCCTTTGTGTTTGTACTTATCATTGACTCCTCCATTATTGTCTATACTTATCCTCATACTATCTTCTCAGGGTCCATGCCTGAACACACACTGTCTGAGATAGAGAGCTCACTATTATTGTCGTTAAATTTGGGCTCTTCCCTATTTTATCTGTTGTAACCACACATTTTTCTCTTAGCTTGACCCTCTCACTATTGGATGGTTGTCTTTAGCTGGACATTAGAAACAATAGAAGCTCATCTCAATGTCCTGGAAACATGTATATTTATATTATTTGGTTGCTTCAACTTCAGTAAGAAACATTATTTTTACTTCAAATATTTACATATGCATTTCAACTTTTTCTTGAAGTTTTTATGTCTATGGGGTTCGAGCAAGGGCTCATGACACCCAAAAATACTAATGTGCTTAGCTATTCAACACTAAAGTGCATCCTTTTATCTTTTCTCTTAGATAATACTGTTTTCTCTGTATTTGATGAATTCTGAACTTGATACCAACTGTGTTAGAATATACATTGTCCATGTGCTTTGGTGCCACTATGAAAATCACTGCACCTTTTATATACTTTAAACAACATCATCATTGATAACATGTATAAGAGTAAAAACATTTTAATTCATTGATTATTCTAGCATATATACTACATTTGGACATCTTTTCCTTTATTATGTAAACTTATAATAGCCTTTGATAATACTGTTCTTACTCTTCTGGCATCTGCATATCAGCATCCATAGTGCCAAAATCTGTAACATCATTTATGCACCCTATAGAAACCTTTTATGTACTACATTTTTCAACCTTCTACATTTTCATACATCACTTAATGTTTATGTATATCTGCATACTTATAAAAAATCTGTCATATTTATGCACAAATGATGTCATACACTCTAGCTTTGATTTGTTCTTATTGCTTTCACATTTTTAACACTTGCACATGTAAATGAGGTTTGAGCATGGGCTCGTGACACTCACTACATCTTTTAAATATAGAAAAGGTTTTTATAAAAATATGTCTCTTTGATGTCATTATTCTATTAATGCAGATGTATACCTTTCTACTGTATTGATATCATCGGTTAATATGCAGTTCAGGTAGTTTGACTGATGTATGGTGTTCTTTAGTGAACTATGTATTGCTTAGATCCAATTGGATCTAACATATTTTCCTCCATGATGATTTTAGGAAACAAGACCAACATAAGACCTAGGATGCAGGACAGACAGAGACACGACCAAGACATGAAGACTTCAGATGATGCAAATGAACAACTCCAGAAACTAGAAGACCTCTTAAAGGCAATACATAGATCCCTAGACTTCATCATGCTTCTCTCTTACTTTATTTTCTGCATATGTCCTCTAAGTTTCAGTATGAAAGATGTAACCTTGAAGGAACACTTGTCTAATACATTCTGTTTGAATGCACAATATGATGATCAATTATAAATCTAAAATTTTGAACCTGATCACTACTTAGGGTACAATGTAATCTGATAATAAGAATGTAATAGAAGTGTATTCATTTTCATTATTTGCATAGTAATGCCAAAGAGATGTATCTTTATTCAAATTTTTACTGTTATGATTTCTATCTCGCATGTGAAAAATTTGGGTAACAGTACTCAGGTTCATCAAATAGGTCATGCAAATGTAGTGATCCTTCAGAGGATGACGACAAAAATATTTCTCCTTGGGCATCAGCAAATGGATTTTTGAATGGGTTTTCTTCTTAACTCTCAACTTGAGGTTCCTCTAGCTCAGGATTAAAAATATCAAATGGTTCTACCTAGTGATTGTGAGGAAGGAATCTCCCACGAGGGTCTCTTCTTCTATACATAAAAGGAATACTTGAAACTCAGTCCTAAATTATGAGAAATGGAAACATGAACATCAAAGTAAGTTTGAAATAACACCATCCTTGACAAAGGTGCCAAAATTTCTTGGCTAAACAATTGTCTTAGAAACCCATAGCATTAGACAACTTATTTTAGGATTGGACATCCTAAATGGTTGCTAATCGGATCATTTAGTCTCATTTAATTATTGACCAGGGACATAAACTTGGAATGGCATTTGCAAAGTATATGCTTCAAACTCCATTGATTCTCATAGCTAAACCTATGAACTTGAAATGCATTAAGCTTCAGGAAATCTATCCTAACTCAAATAAATGCTCTTACTCTAGGAAAATAATAATTACAGATAGGAATTTCTCTACCTGCCCGTGCTGCAGGAAAATTCTACTAGTTCTATTACTAGTGGCTGTAGGAACAACAGAGTTCTATTTACTTCTCTAAAACATGAAATGAATTCTATTATAACAAGGGAATTCACTCACCAAGTGGGCCCCCTTGGATGAGTGAATAGAAACACAATTAAGATATCAGAATTGAACTCAACCTGTGCATTCTATTCATTCATGGAAAATACAATGGATAAACAGTATAACAATTGAATCAACTTCTATTCAGAAATAACTACTAACTCAACTAACTCCAAAGAGTTACAATAGTCATCTTATTTAAAGGAAATCTACAACTACTCCCTAAATCTAAGATCACTCCATTAATTAGGATTGTTACAGATTCATAATGCTTCATAACAGAAATATCAACCATAGAGAATTAGTCTTCCCAGAATATATTACGTGGTGCCTCTAGATCCGTGCACTGTCTTTAATAGGAAATTGAATTGACCTGTTCTTCCCGCAAAGATCTTTTAGCGACACCTTAACTTTCTTTAACTGCTTGCTTGACCTCTTCGACATGATGGCATCTTTACAACAATGACTATCTTTTGACTTCTTCAACATCACAATGCTGATCTTTAATTCACCATGACTGATCCCTGCCACATAATCAATGCACACACAACCTTCGAGACATACGCAATTTAATCATTAATATCAAGAAAGAAGTGTTAGATTCCAATTAATACTCTTGCAAGGCACATGGATACAGGAAGGAAAATACCCACAAACATAGCAGAGGAAATAGGATCATTCATTAGCATATAACTACTGCATATTATAAATTTATCCATTAGTTCCAAGCAAATATACTATGTTCCCTTCTCATCTATTTTACTACTTATGTCCTTACATATACAAAATATACATATAAAACCATAAGTTTAAGTATCTTTTGTGAAAGTAAACTACTAGAAAGAAAATAAAAAGCATTTGAAAAGATGGCCTTTAAGGAGGCCCATCAATGACGATGGTGCTATGTGATATATCCTCTTGTTGACACCACAACTAGTGTTTATTGGAGGTAGTTCCTTGGGTACCCATTGTTTCCATAGATTTTTGTACGTAAAGGGATCCTCAATGTCACCTATTCTCTCATGATCATAAGAGCATGAACCCCCTTCAACAAGAAAAAATTACATGCATTTATGAAATTTTCTTCTAATGTTTTTACCTCTAGTGTATCTCCCTCTTTTAGACCTACTACATGTCTCACTTTCCTCTTCTCTTCCTAAATTTCCCTTTCTCAAGGAAGATAGATCTGAAAAATGTTATCTCTATAAGATATATTTAGTTATCATTAGTTTATGTCAAATTTATAGAGTCAAGAAGAGCCAGTCGGTGAAAGGAGTTAGCCATATATTTGACTAGTTGACAATTCATACCGAGCCAGTTAGTGAAGTCATATATAAGAGAGAAGTCGGTAAAAGCACAAAAAGTTAAAAACTGAGTACCGAGCATCTACAATTATCAAGTTTTATATTACACCAAATGCAATTAAGGACACCGAGTGGATAATCACTGAGTACTAAAGTTCTTATAACCGAGTTGAAGGAGTTACTCAACCGAGTTAGACAATGAGTCATAAATGCGATCAGATCATATTTAATTCTTTGTCACAATATTAATTACATTACTACAAGCATTTATAACAGTTTTTTGCATGATCAAGGATTCAAATAAATTAGAGTGAAGATATAAAGCATAGATCAAGCGGAAAAATAAATCTTGCTAGTACCAAGAAAAACAACAAGTACCAAGGTAAAAGTGACATGGTTACCGAGCAAAAAAGAAGATCTAATGGTTAAGAATGATTCACAACAACCTAACGCATAAGATTATGAGGCATGAACTCTTATATATAATGGATAATTTACAGAGCATATTACATACAAAGAGGAGGCTTATATTGTTGAATAAATTTGTTAAGAGTTATTGTTATTATTGAGAAAGTTAAAGGAGTTATTTGAAGAACAAAGAGTAGAGCAGAGAGCACCGAGAAGAAATTTAGCTACAACAAAGAAGATTTGAGTACTGTTATAGTTTTTGATTGAGGTAACACATATAAGAGCACATAGAGTGTGAACGACATTTACATTTGATGTATTTTTAGAGACATTATTGAGTAATTGATACTATTGTATTGAGAGCTTTAAATCCCAATACTGGGTAGATATTAACCGTTCTTATATTTGTAAATCCTTTAACAAGGTACATCTCTAAGTGTAGAGTTTATAAAAATCCTCTAACTAGGTAGACCTAACAATTTTTTATACTCTTGACCGGGTAAGCTATCAAAATGGATAAACATTGTAAGGTCTAAGTGAGCACCCTTTATACTGTAGTTAGTGAAGGTTGTGGGTGTCATCCCCACTGTAGTTTTGTCCTCTAACCAAGGATTCTGCGTTACCAAAATCATGGAGTTATGAGTTCTATTGTTTATTATTTTGATATGATGTTTTATAAGATTTATTAATTTCATTTCAAAGTTATTAACTTGGAGAACAACAAGCAATAGTATATGGTTTATAGGCAGTTTCAGTTATAAAGTTTTTAGTGGTACTGATTCACCCCTCCTCTCTCAGTCCCAACTTTCCATAGCCATTCCAATAATTGGTATCAAAGCTTCTACTCTTGAGTTAAAAAGGTTTGACCACTTGAGAGTTAAAGATCTTAGTCATGGTAAGTTTTAGGAAGTTCAAAAGGATTGATGACCTTGAATCGGAGTTGGAAAGTGAAAGAGAGTTAATCATTGATTTGAAAAAAAAACTTGAGAATTCTCTAATGATTAGAAGGAAAATATATGATGAATTGAAGGTTACACAAGAACAAGTTGATAAACTTGAGACAACATCTGAAGGAAGTGTAACTAATGAGTTAGAATCAGCTATAAGATAACTAATGGAAAAGAATGATTCACTTACTGAGCAGTTGGACCTAATGAAGATAGATCTTGAAACTAGCATGATAAGAATGACCAAATTGATTGCATGAAAAAATACTGCTGAAGATGAAAAGAAAATGGCAGAAGATGAAAAAAGACAAGTTGAAATTAGGTTACCTAAGAAAGATATTGAGATTTTGAGAATGACCCAAGTTCACTATGATATGACCAATCAAATTTTGAATGCAAATCAAGATAACACAAGAAAAGAGTTTGAGAACCAAGCACTGAAAGCTGAGATTGAAAGAATGGATCAAAGACTAAACTATGAGAAGGATGCAAATGAAATACTAAAAAGAAATGAAGAAGCACTGGAATCTTTTAACCAGAAATTCAAGAATAAAAAAAAGGAATGAAAAAATAGGAATTGGATTCAAACAAAACAACACTACCAAGAAAGGAGTATCATCTAATGCATAGAAAGATGAAGGTATTATACCACCACTAAAACAAAAGAAGCCAAGTTGCAATTATTGTGGGAAGCTTGGACACACTACTAATGTTTGTAGAAGCAGGAAAGGTAAAGCACCGAGTACACCTAAATTTCATGGTTATTTCTTTAGATGAAATATGCATGGACACCAATATTTTGAATGCAGAACCAATCTTGCTAATAACATAAGGAAACCTAAGTTTGATGGTTATTGCAAGAACTGCAAGAAGTATGTACACAAATTTGAATAATACAGAACAAAGAAAAGAAATGACAAGTGGAAGCCTAACTAAGAGAATACTAATACTAATCAAGCAGACACATCTATACCTTGGGAATATAATACAAGAATTTCATGTTTATTCTGTGGAAGGTATGGACACATTGCTGCAAATTGCATGTTGATGTACAAAATAAATAACCGAAGAGTATGGAGGTACCCCGACATGACATGTTTTCATTGTCATAAGGTAGGACACCTAGTAAAAAATTGCATATATCAAGAAGATGCACTGACTGAAGATGAATCTACAGTAAAAGCCCCAACTACTGTTGATGAAATAAGAGAAAAAATGAACAAAACATGGAGGAGAAAGACTTAGGATGAAGGAACATCATTCAGAACCACAAACAACACCATCTATACCGAGTTGGTTTCACCAAGCTCCACCTAATTAGTGTGAGGTATGTAGGAACTGTATGCTTATTATAAATCTTATTTCAGTTCCTAAGCATTAGAGTTAAGATCCATATCAACATATTAAGATGTATTTGGATAAGTTGTGAAAGTTTTGGATGAACATTATTATATATGGTTATTTTGTTTTACTCGGTAAAGCAGAGTAACTATGCAGTTGGTATAAAGGTAAAAAAAAGGGACTCGACAAGCACATTTATTGCAAATAAATTGAGTCATTGGAAACCCTAATCATGGGAAACCTATAATAGGTCAGATTATTATTTATTTTGGACGTAAGGTTTTCAAAAAGAGCATTGAGCATATTGCAGAGTGATTATTCTGTCAAGGATTCAAGCGATTTCAAGGTAATTTTGAATCTTTGTAAGAACATTTGAGATACATTTCTGAGATAACTGTCATACACCGAGTTGTGCTTGCAAAGTAGAGTATTATCAAGCATGCCCTAGTTTTTTGAAGTGATACATTTCAAAGTGATCATGGCTCCTAAGATACAAACACCAATTCTAGTGAAGAATGTCAAACTAGTGAACTTGAAATACAAGTTGTCCCCAACTATAGAAACATAAATTGACATGACGGGAGAATTGTATTCAATACCGCCATGAGTTCTTTTAATTGAAGACATTCACACATTCATTCATTACAAAATTGAAGATCTCTGTGAGGCCAAGATTGATGCTTCATCCAGTAAGCTGTGCATGGATGGAAAATTTAAAGATGACCACACCCATCTGGAAACAAAAGCATTGGTTCATACTATACATTTACCAAGGGTATTCAAGCCCAAATGGGTTAGGATGGTACTCAACTGAGTACATGACTAGTTCATGTGGCTAGATGAGCCAATTAAAATAACTAAGGATGTGTTGCACATCATCACTGGATTCCCTTTTGGAGACATACCAAAGGCGATTAATCAAATTGACAAGGGTAAGCTCATTGAGCTAACTAAGGCACAATGGGATGGTAGAGGAATGAGGATATGTACTATAACTGATCCTAAGTTAAGGTATGCATGCAACATCATATCTTACCAAGTGTTTCAATCATGCCGAGTGGATAATGTACCATGTGGAGAAGTTGATCAAGCATACAAGATAGTGTAGAAAGGACTACAAATATATCTCTTTGAATTTTTGTTGAAGCAGATAGAAGACAACATGAACACAATCAGAAAGGCAAAGAACAATACTTTTAAATTTGGTTCATTATTGGTATGTATTTTTTTCTACTACCATAATTCATTTCCCTCCATTGGAGATGTAGTTTGGAAGACTAATAGGCCAGTCATATATCAGATACATGAGTTTATAGAAAGTGTAGGAGACAATTTTGATGCAATCATGTCTGATTACTTTCTAAAGTTCCAAGCTAGAATACATAAAAGATATAGAGTTCCACCTCAACTAGCTGCAAAGTATTAGGATAAAATATATTTTGAAGTAGATACTGACGTCTATATAGTTAAAGTTGTTGAACTAAGAGTTGAATGGATTCAACCAATAGGATATGAGATGGATATTGATATTGGTTCAAAATAGATTGAAGCCTTATTAGAAAAACCCATTGACCCCAATGAAAAGAGGTATGACACTTATGAGGAAGTCAAAGATAAAATCAAGCAAGGTATTTCGGTACCTAGGTCAATTAAGAAAGCAAGTAAAATGATTAATCTTTTATCAAAGACTCTTATAGTTGATGATACCATGGATAAAGAAACTGAGAATGCACAAGCCATTATAGTGGTTGAGAAGAAAAATGTACAATTTACCTCACCAAGTAAGAGAGGTATTACAAGGAACACCACATCATCGGTACAACCTACAAAGAAGAAAGCTGCAGAGATAGTTCAACCAAAAGGAAAGATTTATGAGAGAACAAGAGGTAAGAAATAACCTACCAGAACAAGGAGAATATTATTATTTGGAAAGGAGATTTAAATAGAATCTGATGAGCATAAAAAATCTGTACCTATTGCAGAGTTCTCACGAGTTCCACCAAGTATTGATGATTTTATGGATGGATTAAAGAATTCAGGAGGATTTGGAGGATTTAGGCAAGTTAAGTATTTGAAGAGGAATGAAGAAGACAAGAAAAATATTGAAGATGCAGTTGTTGTAACTTTAATGAGATACAAAGTGACACCTATAGAGATTGCAGATTAGCTACCAAAGGAAATTTTCAAAAAAAATGATGCAAGGTGGAAGTATGCAATTAATGCAGTTAAAGAGGATGAGAGAGAGATCTCTTGTGCATACTATTCCTGACCTGACACCATCTGAAATTGTAGAAGAATTGAAGAAACATTCAAATAAATTTATAGTCAAGGGAAGAGCCCTAAGAATAATGAATGGAGACCTATAATTTGTGGAGAAGGATACAACTAGAAAATGGAAAGAAATATTTCAAGCAGATTGATATTGAGAAACAAGAAACTGAGAAGAGTCAAGGTGAAACAATCACTGATCAGGTAAAGGAAAGAACCAAGCAAATAGATCCAATTGATCTAACTACTGACAATGTAGAGATCATCACTGAATACTTACCTGAGGAAGAAGATCCAACAAGGAAGATATCAAAAGATGAATATGTAATGGATGTACAAGTACAAAATACTGAGTGCATGGATGTTGATTACACATCACTGCAAAGTACCAAACTAACAATTGAGCAAGTACTCAGATACCACAATGTACAAGATGTTGCTACTAACACTACACCAGAAACACACACCATAGAAACTGAGACACCTATAGATATAGATAAGGTAAAGGTTGATGAACCTACTCACTGAGGGATAGAAACATGAAGAGCCACTAACCGACCTTATCAATGTACAAAAGACACCAGAAACACAAATTGAAATGCAACAGGAATCAAATATTAAGGAAAAGACTGAAGAAATATAGAAGCATGAAAATAAAGAAGAAGAGAAACCCATAGAAGAAGTAAAAGTAGAAGAAAGTATAGCTAGTACACACACCAAGTCACTAGATGCAAGGCATCATGTTCCAAATGCTCTAATGGTGAGAGAATATTGATTGAGAAAAAGAAGAGCAAAAAGAGGAAGAAACTCATTGACTTGAGAAAGCCAATTATCATACTGAAGGGAGACCTAAATATGATGAAGCCCAAATAATTAGGTATTTATCTTGAGATTGTAGCTCAAAAGGTTGAGAAGGACAAGTTATTGGAAAAGAAGAAAAAGGTAGAAATCTTAGAAGATGTAAAGGAGGTTTTCCAAGAAATTATTCTTGAAGTTACAATTGATGAATATGAACCCCTACTAGATCAAGCTGGTAATTTAGTCCAAAAAATCAAAGGACCAAACAAGGACATGATTGAGTAAATGTTAAAGAGTCACAAGGAGTCTATGGAGAAGAAGCTGATGGAATATTTATTGAAAGACAATGATGTTGACAAGGTAACTCTTTTTGAGTTATGTATAGATATTGAAAACAAAATTACATCTATCATAGCATTATTTCAAAAGTTTTGTATTCTTTCAAACTTTACTGGTGAAATCAAGAAGAAGGAAGAAGATATTGAAAAAGAGCTGACTGAGAAGCTAACTACCGAGCTTGGAGAATTCTAGACCTACTACTCAAAAATTCAAGAGCTCATGGGAGTTCAACTTTCATTAAGACAAGAGGAGGATAAGATTAGATTGGATTTTCTTGCACTGCAAGCATTATTGATTCCCCATATCCAATCAATGTAGATACACCTGAAGAAAGCCAAAGACTTAGTCGATTATCCAAATGTTAGATCACTAGAGAATAATGTTGGCTTAAAAACATATATTACCAAGCACGTTGTTATACTTTAGAATCTTTGAGACACATGGGAGACAATATTTTTAGGGATACAATAGAGGTATAAACATATTTTTGAGAAATAAGTTTTAGTTTTGGCAGTTTTTGTCAAAAAAGGGGAATTATATGTATTCATAGTCAAAAGCAAAAAAAAAGTATATATGTGAAAAAAGGGATATGTATAAAAAAAAATCTGGGGGGGAGTTACAAATTTTGATGAATTTGAAATTTTTTGTCAAAAATGCCCAACTAATGCCAAAGGGTGAGATTGTTATCTCTATAAGATATATTTTGTTGTCATTAGTTTATGTCAAAGTCATAGAGTCAAGAAGAACCAGTCGGTGAAAGGAGTTAGTCATATATTTGACTAGTCGAAAATTCATACCGAGCCAGTCGGTGAAGTCATACATACAAGAGAAGTCACTAAAAGCACAAAGAGTTAAAAACCAAGTACCAAGAATCTACAATACCAAGTGTTACATTAAACCATGTAATGAAGGACACCGAGTGGATAACCACCGAGTACTGAAGTTCTTATAACCGATTTGAAGGAGTTACTCAACTGAGTTAGATAAAGAGTCATAAACACAGTCATATCACATTTCATGCTTTGTCACAACATTAACTACATTACTACAAGCATTTATAATATTTTTTTACATGATCAACAATTAAAATAAATTAGAGTGAAGAACTAAGGGATAGATCAAGTGACAAAAGAAAGTTTTCTAGTACTAACCAAAACAACAAGTATCGAGGTAAAAGTGACATGGTTACTGAGCGGAAAAGAAGATCTAATGGTTAAGAATGATTCACAACAACCTAACACATAAGATTAAGAGGCATAAACTCTTATATATAATGGATTATTTATAGAGCATAAGACATACATAGAGGAGGTTGATATTTTTGAAGAAAGTTGTTAAGAGTTATTGTTATTGTTGAGAAATTTAAAGGAGTTATTTGAAGAACAAAGAGAAAAGTAGAGAGCACCGAGTAGAAATTTAGCTACAATAGAGCATAACTAAGTAGTGTTACAATTTGTGATTAAGGTAACACATATCAGAGCACATAGAGTCTGAACAACATTTACATTTCATGCATTTTTATAGACATTGTTGAGTAATTTATACTATTGTATTGAGAGCTTTAAATCCTAATACTGGGTAGATCTTAACCAATCTTATATTTGTAAATCCTTTAAGAGGGTACATCTCTAAGTGTAGAGTTTGTAAAAATCCTCTGACCAGGTAGACCTAACAAGTATTTTATACTCTTAAGTCTTGACTGGGTAAGCTATCAAAATGGCTAAACATTATAAGCTCTAACTGAGCACCCTTTATAATATAGTTAGTGAAGGTTGTGGGTGTCATCCCTACCATAGTTTTGTCCTCTAACCAAATATTTTTGCATTACCAAAATCATGGAGTTATGAGTTCTATTATTTATTGTTTTGATGTGAAGTTTTATAAGATTTATATTACCTTCATTTCAAAGTTATGAAATCAGAAAAAAAAAAAAGCATTACTATATGGTTTATATGCAGTTTCAATTATAAAGGTTATAGTGGTAGTGATTCGCCCCTCCCCTCTCAGCCCCAACTTTCCATAGTCATTCCAAAAACAAATACCTATTTGGTGGTACATGTATTGGTCTTAAATAGGTCAACACTTCTCAACACCTCCAGAGGTGGAAAAAAGTGATTAAATTGATGAAATTCATGGTTTTAGGTCATATTTAGCATGTTTGAGGAGTCCTAGGTTGATAGGAGATCATTTGGTTGAAAATTACAAAAGTTGTCACAATTGCTTAAAAGTTGCTATCAACAATGTCTTTGCAATTTTGGTACAAAAAGTTGCATTTTGTTTCCCAAATGACCAACTAATTTGAAATTTGGTTAAAATTTACTCTCGAATGAATCAAGTTTGAGATAATTTCATGTTTTTTTGGAAAAGTTATCATGGTTTTTGTGATTGCAGGTCCGAACCCTTGTTAGGGTATTTAGTGGACATTAATTTTTTTATAACTTTCAATCCCTTCATGGAAAAAATATGCAAATTGGTATATTTGAAAGCTCCTTCGTGATCCCAAGGTATGGGGTTGGAGAATTAAAATCCAAGGTTGTCAATACTAGGACAAGGGTCTGATGATCATAGATCACTTGGTAAGCACACGAATGGTTTGTAGGGCCACCAACCTTGTGTTTTGAAGCCTTAGGTTTTGGGAACGTCTATAGGAGTCATTGTATTGTTTCTTGGAGGTTGATTGGATTAGTTGGTGGAAGGGTTCTATTACTTTTTGTACCTTCCTATGAAATTTTTTGGACCACCTTTCATGTGAAATAACCCCTTGTGCAACCATCCTTTCAATCTGTTTCTAAATACACTGACTAATAGGGTCTCTCCCAATCAGTCTAATTCAGTCTATTTATAAATGGACAAACTAATCTAGTTAAAGAGGAAAATTAGGTCCCTCACTATCCTACATTCCTTCACCATTTTCCAGACACCCACAACATCTTTGAACCATTTATACTCTTGTGGAACTTGAAAAAAGTCCTCTTTCATTAGTGCTCTCTTTTAGGCTTTCCCTAGTGTTGGCATTTGTAGTGTTCTTTTGGAGGTTTGGTTTAGTCAGTAAAATATTCTAAAGTTGTTAATGGCTCCTTGTCTTTTTTCATCTCTTGTACTTCTATACGTTCTCTTATGGATAGGCACTAGGCATTTTTCATTGCACTCATGGACCATGTATTGTTTTTAGTCGCTTTGATCATTTGTCGACCTCAATATGTAAATTTATTTCAATGAAGTTTAGAAATTTGAAACCTAGTGAACTTCTTGTGCTGTTATGTGATAGGAATTCCGTTCAATCTTATAATAGAAAAAATATACTAAGATAGATACAAAAACTGTAATTCACAAGCCAAAAATGACCACCCAATTGATTGAACATCTCAAAGTTTGGTTGTTCAAACTAACCAAACATGAGTACTAGGTAGTACTTGGATTTGTCAATGGGACATTGGCTCAAATTGGCCAAAATATAACATGCAACACCTCGATGGGAATAAATAGAGTCTAAATATCTATACTTACAACATGATTTCTAAATATGGGGGAAATTTTAGCTACAATCATTGTCCCTTGGTCGGTTTTCCCTTTCTAAGTGCCCTCATCTCTCTCTCTAGATTTTCTCCTGGAAAATAGTTCCTAGTATTCCTCCTCAACTTAATGTCCTTGCAACACTCATCCAGTGAAGTCTTGCAACTCTCCACTCATGGGCTAGATGCAGTGGTTCTTGGTGCAACTCTCTATTTAGGGTCTCAGTGCAGTATGCTATGTCGTACTCCTACGCATGTGCCAAAATTCAAAATATATATGAAGTAATGGTTTAGGAAAGTACTCCTTAGTCTAAATGAGTCATTTTAATTTTGTTGGAATAATGGAAGGGTGTGTACTAAGAGGGGAGGGGTGAATGAGTACCCTTAAAACTTTTACACTTTAAACCTTTGTAATCATTGCTTGCATAACCGACCTTTGTAGCTTTTCTAATTCATGCATGTAATATCATAACATAAATGTAAGTGAATGAAAAAAAACATATAAAAATTAATGAAACTCATTTACACATGACACAAGAATTGATAACGTAGAAAACCCCTGTAATAAGGTAAAAAATGCAGTGGGGATGAAACCCACAAAGATTCACTATCTATAGAATGGAAGGTGTCGGTTAAGGCTACAAGTTGTGCTCACTTCTAATGATCTTAACCTGTTAGGAGTAACATGTTATACTTGTTAAGTCTATTCAGTTAAGAGATTTCAAAAATACAATGTATGTGTGCACTCGGTTAAGAGATTTACAATAAGACTGTTAAGTCCACCTTCTTGAAGGATTTTTTTGTTTGCTACAGTTGTTAGAGACTAGAAAAAAATATAGATGAACTAATAGCTTTCAATATTAAATTGATGGTTATAGATCCATTAAGTCCACAAAATTGTATGTCACCTATTGTGATGGATAATACCCCTATTCTGCTTGGTAGCCTTGTATGTAGTTCTTGATAACTGAATTCTCCCTTATCTGTCCTTGTGCATGAAACTCTGCCTGATCCATATATTTCCTTCTATGGCTACAATCATCATGTTCTTGATTGATTATACATTTATATATATAATATCTTGACCTAATTAGGTTTCATGCTTTTCTTGAATAACTCTAATGATCAAAGGTTTACAACTTTACCTTGATCTCCTAGTTTGCATGAATATAATTAGTTAACTAATTGCATCCACATATTACAATGTTCTTGATCCACAAAAAATGGTTGTCCAGCTAAGCATAAAGTTGTTTTAAAGATTAAAGTGCTTTAGCTGATGTGTAGTTTGAGATCCGCTTTTCTCAGGAATAAAAATGTCTCTTGGTAGACTAGTGTTTGGTGATGTCTTTGTAGACTATGCTTGGTGATGTCTCTATAAACTATTCTCGGTGAAGTCTCTATAGATTGTGTTTGATGAAGTCTCTGTGGACTGGTGCTCGGTGATCACTACACCTGGTGTTTAAAATATTTTGGTGAACACTACACTTAACCATTTTAATGACCATTGTGTTTGGTGAAAATTTTCACTTGGTGATCATGTGACCGACGGTCCAAAACTGTTTGCTTAGTTTACTAATGACAACTTCTGATCCTTTAAGGATTATCAATCTCCCCCTTTGGCATTAGTATCAAAAACTGATATGTGTATTATATACATCAAGTTTTTTACCTTTTCAATGACTCCCCCTATGTGCATGCCTCAATACAATGTTTCCCCTTTGTAATGTATATACATTTTTTCCTTTTTACATGTTTTCCTTGGTACATTTTCCTCCTTTGTGGATACAATGTATGTACACATGTTTTCCCCCTTTTTTTGAAAATAATGACAAATATGTAGTACTTAAAGCTTGTCAAATATGTGTGAATGAGATTTCTGTATGGCTTCCATTAGCTTGTCCCATTTTTCCTTGAGGTGCTCGAGGGTCATGTACTCCAAAGTGATTCTGGCGTGCATGTCTGATGGAAGTAACCTGAAGGTGTGCTTACACAATACTCTAGACATGACCTAGCTTTCCCTAGTCCACTTAGGATCCCAATTTCCCTTTAGGACCACACTAGCCTCAAGACACTGATTCTAAGACTAATCCCAACTCTCCTCTAAGAGTTACAAATATTGTGTTTCACCTTGAAGGACATCCACCATTAGTTTTGCCTCACAATGCTTCTCATTGGTTTTGAAGAATTCCAATCCCAAATCCTTCATACCAACTCCACACATACTACAAGGGCCTTGTACACTCTTTGTATGTTCATTATGCATCCATACATTCCAAATTCCATAGGTCTTCACTTCCAATTTAGTCAAGTTCCAAAATTGCACCCAAATTGCTCCTATTAGGCCTAAAGGACCAATTAGCCCTATCCAGAGGGGTTTTCATGATTTACGCTTAAAAATTCCATACAACCACTAAAACCACTCTAGGATCCAGATACCCTTTTGGGAAACCTAAAATATTTTTAAGGTCTAGGGTCCCCAAGTCTTCCGTACACCTCTATCCTGAAATGTAGGGCTATTAGGCCTATTTTGGATCCTCACAAGCACTTCTCTAATTTCTATGGAAAAATCAATCTAAATGGATTGGGTGGGTTCTAAAATAATTACAAGGGATCTATGAGACCCTAAAGACACTAAGAACACACTTGGTTTAGGACTCCCATGCACACCCTTGTCTCTGCATTCTTGTTTTCACCTGTAATACACACTAATCAGACTGTCCTAGCTCGCTTAGGGCATGGCTTAAAAATTAGAAAGTCGACTCTTATGACCTCCTACCTACATATGTACATAGTATAGAGGCTCCCCTAACACATTCATTCAACCTTTTGAATTTCCTACCGTTGAATTTCATGGGTGAGCCATAAAACCAAAATCTCCCTAAACTAGACCAACATACTACCTAGTTCTTAAACAATTTCCTACACCTATCAAATAAACTCTACACTACTTTCACTCTAAATGAAAAATTATTAAATCAGTCTCTATTACATTAATTCACACTTATATCATATATTTCAATCCATTAAAACACAAAGAACTCTCAAAGAAGTTGACTATACTCTATTTTCACAAAAACTTGCTCTATTGCTCTCAAAAAACTTGCATACATCAACTCTACCTTGGGAAATGAGCCATAGAGTGTCTAAAGATGCCTCCTCCACCATTTTAGGCCACTAGAATTCCTTTTCCACCCCTAGAATAGAGGGAATCCAATGTTTTTGAGTTGCATGCAACATTTACAAAAAGTTGCAAATGTTGTCATGACAACTTTTAGCATCTTTTTCATTTATGATGCAATCTACATTTTAGGGCCTCTAACCCATTTAGTTTGATGAACTAACATAATTTATGTCTCCTTAAGCATCTTTCTACCCATACATAGGTCTTGGACACATTTAGACCTCATTTCCCAACCTTAGACCAAACTAAGGACTAAACAACTAAAAGAAAATAACAAAGACTAAGATGAAATTAGCACTAACCACTAATCCATCTAGTCATACACAACAAAAATACCTTCTAGGGTCTTAAGAAAACACACAGTGACTTGGATAGGGTTGGTTACAAGACAAAACTGACTAGGGCCTTGAGGATAGCCTAGGTGCTCCTGCACCAACCTCTTCTAATGAAAAGATTTCAATCCACCCTTGGATTGAGTAAGTTGAGATCAATGCCCAACTTTTTAAACTTAGTATCCTTGATCCACATTGCATCTATAGCTGGTTTTCCTTTCCACTTTACTAAGTGTTCTTGGTACTCCTTCTTTCTGGTCTTCTTGTAGACTCTAGAATCCAAAATTTTCTTTGCTTGCTTGATTGGTACAGATGGTAAATGTAGTTCTTCCACCTCCTGTATAACTTCAGTAAAACTCTGATCTACATCTAGGATTGGGAATTTGTATAGAACTAGGTCTACAACATTAAACATTGGTGATAAACCCATATCCTTTGAAAGTTCTACCTTGTAAGCATTGGCTCCATATTTGGCTAGTATAACACATGTGCCAATTCATCTCATTTGAAGTTTATGTGGTGTTCCTTTCTGAAGTCTTGCCTTGTTGAGGTGAACCATTACTAGATCTCCCACTTTGAATTGTACATCTCTTCTTCTCTCATCCACTTTAGCCTTGATCTTCTCTATATTGTCAATGAGTGTCATCCTGACTGTATCATGAACTTCTTGCATAGAATGTGGAAAATCATCAGCATAACCACTCCCCTTGGCTCCATCCTCCAGATCTCTAAGCTCATAGATTCCTCTTGGATGAAGGCCATAGACTATCTCAAAAGGAAATTTTCCAGTAGTCCTATTCACCATGTCATTGTAGGCATATTCTACTTGCCCAATGAGTTGGTCCCAAACTTGACCATACTCTTTTGTTAAACATATTAGGAGATTTACAAGACTCTTATTGAATACCTCTGTTTAACCATCAGACTGAGGATGGTAGGAAGATCCAAATGACAAGTGAGTTCCAATTTTTTTCCATAGAGTCTTCCAAAAATAACTCATGAACTTGGTGTCTCTGTCAGACACTATACTCAGTGGTAAACCATGAATTCTGAAAACCTCCTTGAAGAATAGGGAAGCTATCTGATTGGCATCATTTGTTGTCTTGCAAGGTACAAAGTGTGCCATTTTACTAAATCTATCGACAATAGCATATATGCTTTCCATTCCCTATTTTGTTTTGGGTAAACCAACTACAAAATCCATGCTCAAACATTCCCATGGTTTGGTTGGAATGGGAAAAGGTTGGTATAGGCTGACATTAGTAGATTTTACTTTGGCCTTCTGACAGATAACACAACTTTCTACATATCTCTTAACATCTAAATTCATCTTGGTCCAGAAGTAGAATATTTGGACTAATTATTGAGTTTTATTAACACCAAAATGGCCACTAAGTGCACCATTGCATTTCTCCTGTATTAGGTTCTCCCTAATAGACCCCCTAGGGACACACAATTGACTCCCTTTAAACAATAGACCAGTCTGTAAAGTATATTCAGAGTATTGACTATGAAATTGATTTTTATACTCTTGGAATACCTTGTAAATGTCTGAAAAGTCCTCATCTTCACCATATAGGTCCTTGAAGTTATCTATTCCCATAATCTGCAATTGAATTTCTTGGATATTCAATGCTCTTCTACTTAAAGCATCAGTAAACTTGTTCTGTAACCCCTTCTTGTGATTCATGTTGAAGGTGTAAGCTTGTAGGTACTCAAACCACTTCATATGCTTGTGACTCAATTTATCTTGTGAGTTCAAGAAGCTCAATGCTTGATTTTCTGAATAGACTATGAACTCCTTTGGAAGTAGGTAATGCCTCCATTTTCTTAGTGAATAGACCAGAGCATACATCTCTAGGTCACAAGAAGAATATTTCTTCTTAGCTTCACTTAGTTTCTTAGAGTGGAAGGCCACTAGTCTTCCCTCTTGGCTCAAGACCACACCAATGACTACATTGCTGGCATCACATTCCATTGTAAATAGCTTTTCAAATCTTGGAAAAACCAAAATTGGTTGGGTTGCAATCTTCTTTTTCACTAGCTCAAAACCATGGTTAGCTTGTTCATTCCAAATAAACTTAGTCTTCATGCCTCCTTTAATAGTGTCTAACATAGGAGCACAGATTGCACTAAATTTCTTATTAAACTTTCTATAATATTGTGCTAGGCCATGAAAAATTCTTACCTCAGTGATTTTTCTTGGAGTAGGCCAGTTTATGATGGCCTCCACTTTGCTAGGATCCATCTTTAAGTTACATTGAGATAGCACAAATCCAAGGTACACTAGTTCTTGTTTGATGAATTCACACTTTTCCAAGTTGATCATCAAATTCTCCTCATTTAACTTTTTGAAAACCATTTCTAGGTGCTTGAGGTGATCATCCCTTGTCTTACTATAGATGAGTATATCATCCAAGTAGACTACCACAAATTTACCAATATAATATTTAAGAACTTCATTCATCAACCTCATGAAAGTTGATGGAGTATTAGATAAGCCAAATGGCATGAAAAGCCACTCATATAGTCCTTTTGTGGTCTTGAAGGTTGTTTTCCACTCATCACCTTCATTCACCCTGATTTGATGATAACCACTCTTTAGGTCTAGCTTGGTAAAATATCTTGCTCCTCCTATAAAATCCATTAGGTATTCTATCCTAGGGATAGGGAACCTATACCTTATTTTAATCCTATTGATTTCTCAGGAGTTGTACATAACCTCCAAGTTCCTCCCTTTTTGGGTGCTAGAATAGTAGGCACAACACATGGGCTAATACTTTTCCTAATAAGGCCTTGTTCTAGGAGCTCTTGGATTTGTCTAGCAATTTCCTCATTATGTTGAGGGGTCATTTTATAGGCTACCTTATTGGGTATGGTAGCTCCAAGGATTAGGTCTATGTGATGGATTACTGACCTCTTAGGTGGTAGGGATGAAGGTTCTCCATCACTAAATATGCTTTGGTACTTCTGCAGAAGCTCCTGCACTTCCTTTGGAAACTCTGTCTTAGTCACTGCTTTGTCTACATTCTCTTCTTTTGGTTTCAACACTAAGGAAAAACCAACTCCCTCTCCTTCTTCCAAAGCCTATAAGAACTATTTTTCACTCACCATAAGAACATTAGGACCAATAGACTTCAATTCTGCATCCTCCATCAGTGACTGAATTTTGAAAGTTACATTGTCATTCTTGAATGAGTGGGAGTTCTTCACTCCATCATGCATGGCCTGTCTGTCATATTTCCATGGTCTACCTAGGATAAAATGACATGCATCCATGGGTAGGAAATCACATAGAACCTTGTCCTTATACCTCCCAATTGAGAATTCAATCCAAGCTTGCTCATTTACAAGGACATGTTGTCCTTTGTTTAGCCAAGTGACCTTGTAAGGATTTGTGTAGGGTATCCTTATCATTTTCAACTTACTAACTGCCTCCTCTAACACTATATTGTCAGTAGACCCTGAGTCTATGATGACTCTACACACTTTTCCCATCATCTTACACTTTATTCTAAACAATGACCTCCTCTGGCTTGGCTCTTCTCTTACTGGCTCCTTAATCAGAGTCCTTCTCATCATTAGGTTCTCACCTTCTTTTGATTCTAAGGGAATCTCAGGGTGTTTGTTTCCACCACTAGCTTCTTCTTGAACATAGTTGAAATTTTCTCTAGACATTTGTATGCAGGATGACCCATCTGATTGCAATGGTAACATTTCATATTGGGAAAGTAGTTCCCTCTACCCTAGTTACTATTTCTTCCTCTTCCACTAGAGTTCCTTCCTCTATGTGAACCTCCTCTACTAGAGTTTCCTTCTTTTTGTTCACTGAACTTAGTATCTCCTTGATTCTTTGATTTAGAGCTCCTTCCACCATATCCACTTCTTTGTCCTCTAATGTCTCTTCCTCTACCTCTTCCTCAAGAGGTACTTGACTCTTGTTTGTTCTTTAGCTTGTCTTCAACCTTGACAACAATTTGGTGGCACTTATGAACTGTATCTAGAGTCAAAAGACTCATCTCATCTTGAATGGTCCATTTAAGTCCATTAAGGTACCTTGCTACCTTCACTTTCTCATCCTCTACTACTTTGGACCTCATACAAAGTCTCTAAAATTCTTTAGTGTATGAATTGACATCTAGGTCCTTCTACCTTAGACCTTGTATTATTTTGTTCAATTGGATTTCATAATCCTCAGGGATGTAAGAATCTCTGACTCTTGCTACCATAGCCTTCCATGAAGAAATGGACCTTTTCCCTTCCTTCTCCCTCTCATCTTGGATGAACTTCTACAAAGTGAGTTTAGACCCTCTCAGTCTTGCTTTTGCAACCTTCACCTTTTGAGCCTCAGTGTTTCCATCACACTCAAAATGGTTTTCTAGTCCCTCTGTCTAGTCAAGGACTATCTCTGGCTCCATGTTTCCAGTAAAGACTGGAACTCCCTCTAGTTATTTTAAACTCATAGCCTTTAAATCTTTCAAGAATGGCTCCTCATTTAGGACATGTTCAGCTTCAGGTAATTCATCTTCAATGGGAATCTCCTTGCCTTTCCCTTCAATTCCTTCCTTCACTTCATCTTCTTTCCCATCAACTTCATCCATTTTTTGCTCCAATTGAGCCAATCAATCTCAGTGTTATCTATTCTCCTCTTCTTGTTCATCTACCTTCTTAGCTAATTCAACATTAGTCACCATTGTTGAATCTCCAATGGATTCTTTTGGTTGTAACATTAACCACAACCCTGATCAAAACCTGGCTCTGAAACCAATCTAATGGAAGTAACCCCAAGGTGTGCTTACACAATACTCTAGACAGGACCTAGCTTTCCCTAGTCCTCTTAGGATCCCAATTTCCCTTTAGGACCACACTACCCTCAAGACAGTGAGCCTAAGACTAATCCCAACTCTCCTCTAAGAGTTACAAATATTGTGTTTCACCTTGAAGGACATCCACCATTAGTTTTGTCTCACAATGCTTCTCATTGGTTCTGAAGAATTCCAATCCCAAATCCTTCATACCAACTCCACACATGCTACATGGGCCTTTAGCACTCTTTGTATGTTCATTCTACATCCATACATTCCAAATTCCATAGGTCTTCACTTCCAATTTAGCCGAATTATTAGGCCTAAAGGACCAATTAGCCCTATCCAGAGGGGTTTTCAAGATTTACTCTTGAAAATTCCACACAACCACTAAAACCAATCTAGGATCCAGATATCCTTTTGGGAAACCTAAAATATTTTTAAGGTCTAGGGTCCCCAAGTCTTCCGTACACCTCTGTCTTGAAATGTAGGGCTATTAGGCCTATTTTGGCTCCTCACAAGCACTTCTTTGATTTCTATGGAAAAATCAATCCAAATGGATTGGGTGGGTTTTGAACTTGTTACTAGGGATCTATGAGACCCTAAAGACACCAAGACCACACTTGGTTTAGAACTCCCATGCACACCCTTGTCTCTGCATTCTTAATTTCACCTGCCATACACCTAACTGGACTATCCTAGCTCGCCTAGGGAATGACTTTAAAATTAGAAAACCGACTCCTATGACCTCCTACCTACATATGTACACTATAAAGAGGCTCCCCTAACACATTAATTCAACTTTTTGAATTTCCTACGACTGAATTTCATGGGGGATCCATAAAATGAAAATCTCCCTAAACTGGACCAGCAGACTACGTAGTTCTGAAACAATTTCCTACACCTATCAAATCAACTCTACATTAATTGCACTCTAAATTAAAAAGTCTTAAATCAGTCTCTATTACATGAATCCATACTTAGATCATATATTTCAATCCTTTAAAACACAAAGAACTCTCAAAGAAGTTGACTGTACTCTATTTTCACAAAAAACTTGCTCTATTGCTCTCCAAAAACTTGCATACATCAACTCTACCTTAGGAAATGAGCCATAGAGTTTCTAAAGATGCCTCCTCCACCATTTCAGGCCACTATCATTCATTTTCCACTCCTAGAATGGAGGGAATCCAATGTTGTCGAGTTGCATGCAACATTTGCAAAAGTTACAAATGTTGTCATGACAACTTTCAACATCTTTTGCATTTATGATGCAAACTACATTTTAGGGCCTTTAACCAATTTAGTTAGATTAAATAACATAATTCATGTATCCTTAAGCATATTTCTACCCATACATAGGTCTTGGACACATTTAGACCTCATTTCCCAACCTTAGACCAAACTAAGGACTAAACAACTAAAAACAAATAACAAAGACTAAGATAAAATTAGCACTAACCACTAATCCATCTAGTCACACACAAAAACAAGACCTTCTAGGGTCTTAATAAAAAACACAATGACTTAGATAGGGTTAGTTACAAGCCAAAACTGACTAGGGCCTTGAGGATAGCCTAGGTGCTCCTGCACCAATGTCATTGATACTCTTTGTGACTGACATCTCGGGGGTGGAAATTAGAGTCTCTGTCGAAGTCATGTGTGTCAACAACAAAGTGAGATTCAGTAGTAACATAGCTTATAGCTCAATTACTTTATCTCTAATTTTGATTTCTGCCTTTTGTATCTCAATTCTTAACCATTTAGATTCTACAATCTTCTCATAATGCAGTTGGAATGCATTTGCTTCGGTTGATGGACTTTGTGCACTAGTTTTTAGATCTTCATCTATTTTAGCTATCTGTTCACTATGCTCGATAGTGAAGTACTATAGTGTGCATAAATTTTGAACTAATTTAACTACTTCTCATATAACTGGTTCTAACATAGTTACTATTTTAGAAAGTTTCACCTTATTCTATGCTACTTCTTGGCTGATTTTCTCGGTGAGTTTGTACCGATACTTCTCTTCTACTTGTTCCTCTATGACTTTCTCAGCATCTACATTCTATGTTGTGATTTTCTTAGCTAGAACTGTAAGTTGATCAATTATGGGTACATTTTGATCAATCTAGGTGTCTAGTATTACTTGCAATAGGATTTCCTTGGTTGTTTCCAGGACTTGTGTATTCTTTTTCTCCTTTCTAAGCTTTTCCTGTATTGATTTCCTTTTGCATATTTCTCCATACCTTGATAATGAATCAGGATCCAGTGTCCTTGGATCATAGTCGGGTATGTCTATTATCTCATCAAGTGTTACTGATTTTCTTCCTTTCTTGTGCTTCTTCTTCTTTTGAATTATGTTGGAAGTAGGGGAATGAATGATTATAACAAGATACTTTTCTTGATCTATTGCTGTCAGTGATTTCTTGGGAGGTTTGGTGCCTTTGGTATGCTACTCAGTGTGAACCTATTGTTTGGTTTTAGACATCTCCACTTCAACTTTTTCTTGACCTGCAACCTTTTCTGCCTCTTCAGTGTTCTTGGCAGGTGCATCACTTGGTTTGTCCTCTCCACTTGTATCTTTCTTCTCCTCATTTTTATCTTTCTTCTCCTAATTTGTATCTTTCTTCTCCCCATGTTCATCACCTTTGTTCATCGGTATGTTTTCATCAGGCTCAGGTGGTGTCTTCAGTGATTTAGTAATCACATTGATAACTTGTATTAAATAAGGCATTTTTCCTGGTATAAGTGCCTGTGCAACATCAGTAGTGACTTGTTCACTTTTTAGATGGGTGTTAGTAGTGACTTCTTCATTTGCCTTGGCTTCATTAGAAGGATATTCATGGGTGACATCTTGTATGGTTATGTCTTGTTCCCCTAATGATTGCAATATTTTAGGAATATAATCCATGACTTTGCTTGCTTCTATTGTTAAGTCAATGGGAGTGATATCCTTGGTGTCATTGATGAAAATGTTCTTGGGGTTTGGTGTGGCCTCCTTCTCATCATTGTGAGTTGTCTCAGTTAGATTCAGTACTTGCTTGGGTGGATTAAATATTTGTGTCCATATCTTATTGATTTCTATATCAATCTCTTCTAACTTGTCTTGCAATACTTTGTGTGCTCTTGTCTTTGAATAAAACTTCTTGGAGCGCTCCTGCATGGTTGAGTTGATTTCTTCAATTGTGGACTTGGGCATGAATGTAACTAGGGATATCTCCCTCATCTGTTTCTTCATGTGTAATACATATGTCCACCTGGATGATATCTTATCATTTAGCTCTTGTGGAATACAAGTGTTAAATTGTATAGGTACATATTTGTATGCAATAATCATCTTGATTATGGCCTCTTCTAATTTATTCTGCTCCTCGGTAGACAGAGTTATCCATTTTCTAATCTTGTGATGTGATATACTGCCGGTATTGATGATTGACTTTACAAGTTCATCAATTGTCTTTGGTATTTTTGCCTTTTCTGCTTGGATTCTTTGTTCTCTTTCATCCTTTTTAGTGTCATCCTAGTTTTCTTTTCCTTTTAGATATCTCCTTCTTTGTTTTGGTACTGATTGCCCAGTTGAAGATGTATTATTGCTTTTCTGATATGTTCTCATAGTTTCTTTCTTCAAGGGTGGTGAGTCTACCTCTTTTTTTTTGTTTTGATTCTTGTTCTTGATACAACCGTTACTTCAGTAAATTTTGATTTCTTGGCTGGTGGTGCATCTAATTTGATAGAATCTGAGTCACTTAATTATTTACTTTCACTAACAGATGACTGTTCCTCGGTGATATCTACTTGTTTTTCCAACTCTTCATCATTTACCAAAAGTTTCTTCTGAAGAGTATTTATTCTTTTTGTCTTCTTCCTATCTATTTTGTTTACTACTAAACCAGTCTTTATTCTTGACTTGGCTTCCTCATATGTGCCAAATATTTTTGAAGTTTTGGCCACTAGTTCATTCAACATGGTTTCAATAGCCTTTGTAGCCTGATCAATATCAATTTCATAGTCCAATGGTGGTAACCATGCTATTCTCGGTTGTAAAGGTTTGATGAGTGTGGTGTCGGTGTCTACTATAAAGCATATCTCATCCTTTTATTTCTCCACTAGTTAAGCATGGATTCTCATCCTCTTCTGCATCCTAGTCTTGAATGTGGCAAAGTAGCCATCCATTAAAGGTGTGAATTTATCTCCTAGCAACTTAATGAAATCACTAATCTATGCAGTGATTGGTCAGTTTGTGTCCCAAGTGACATTACTAACAAAAGGAAAGAAGTTCTATAAATAGAAGAATGTGGACACTAGGAGGGAACCAAACTTACATGTATTAGATTGGGCTAATCTAATTTTTCTCATGTTCTCTTCTAGTTTCTTCAGTAGCAGCTCGGATAGGTCTAGTTGCAGTCCCTTCTTCACTATTTTATATGCAATGTCAACTGCTCCACATGCAATGTTGTTCATTCTTCTTTCTTGAAATATCTTGTACCCAATTACGTATGCACTGAATTTCATCTTAGGGTCGGTGATTGAATTAAATTTCAAACCTCTGCCATCCCACTCGACTCTAGTTAACTTTTCAATCTCGGGGTGTGAAGGATGTTTTAGGGATTTTTCCTTCTAGGATATTGGATAACCAGTGACTGCATGAATCACATCATTTGTGATTAGTTTTGGTTCATCAAACCACATCCTTCCATCATGCACAGGGCTAAGTACTATGCATATCCATTCAGTTTTGAACTCTCTCGAGAATAGTTGGGCATTGGTTAACCCTTTCACCTCAATGTGTTTGTGATTGTCTTTTAGGTTTCCGTCCTTGCATAGCTTCTAGTAAGCTTCATCAATCTCCAAATATCCAATCTCTACAACCTTGCAGTGAATGTATGCGTAGATTTCTTCAACCAACAAAACCATAGGAGGGATACTTAAAAATTCTCCTTTGTCATCGGATTGAGCAACAACCTCAGGGAAAAACTTGTAGTTAGGCTTCTCAGAGGTTGAGTTCTTTATCAAGGTGATCTTTTTGTCCTTTGTGTTCTTGATCTTCGTGACCCATGAAGTGGTTGTCATTGTTTGATAAATTTAGGTCTTCTTCACAAATAGACTGTTAGCCCGATGAGTCTAGATACTCACTTGATCTTCGCTGTGAGTGCTTGGAATCTGTCGGAGTAGTTTAGAATCTGTTGTGAGTTTCTCTATAATCTTGTCACTCTAAATCACTTTTCTTTTCTCTGCTATTGCTGTTTAGCATTGGGTGATTAAAATGAGCTCTCATCACCCTATTTATTGAGAATACCCTAAGTTATGCATTAAATGATTCACCTATCACTCGGTCAAAAAAGTGAAGATGCTCAGTTAACACACTAAAGACTTCAACTCAGTGAATATACAATACTTGGTATAAAGTGTTAACTCAGTTGTCCTCCACATGTTTACTAACAATACTCGGTATATAGTGTCAACTCAATTTATCTTTCATATGTTTACCGATGTGCAGTTTATGATTGATTCATATTAACCGACCAAACTCGATTCACAAAACATAACATGCAATACCATAGTGCATCTTCATTCATGCTAATTTGGCATATTCTCAATGATTATAGGAACTGATGTAAAATAGAACTTTGTAGAGTGCAGTTCCATACTTACTTGTATTTCTTAGGTGAGGGTGGTGGAATCATGTGATCCATTAGATGATGTGTCACCAACTGTAGTGCTTGGTACAACATTATCATTGTTTGAAGCTTTCCTCCACATTTGGTTTCTCATTCTCCTGATTTCTTCAATAGTATTTCCATTTGCAAAAGTGCTTGACTCTATCACTCGGTCTTTGTAGTCCTTTCTTAAGTGACCAACCTTATGATAGTGTAAGCATGCCATTCCAGAGTTAGTCCATTTTATAGATCTTCGTATCCATTTCCTCATAAAGTTAGTAGCTATATGTCCATATCTACCACATGTTGTACAATTTACCCAAGAATTGTTATCCCAAACATATGTATTACCGACTCTTCTCGATTGATATGCATTTTCTTGTTCTTTGGGTTTCCAGACTTGCTTTATCCTTTTTCTGCATTCATGAAATGTGTGGCCATGCATGTTGCAAGTAGAACAACATTTTTCCATGTAAGATTTCTTTTTTGGTTTGTTAATCTTAGATATGAATTCATGTGCTTTGTGTCCATGCTTGTTACAGTTATAACAATTACCTATAAATGTAGAAGTATTTCTAGGAATACCTTTTTCTTTACTCTTGAAAAAATTTGATGTGTGGCTTGGTTTACCACAGTGATTACATTAAAATTTTCTTGGTCTTGGATATGAGTAGACATTCCTTTGATCAGCTCGGTTAGATGATTCTCCATGCTCGGTATAACCTAAACCGGTATTGTTGTTGAGTCTTCTTTTTCCATTCATAAATTCATCCAATATTTTTGTGCTGTCTTCACCTTTCTTGATCATATCATTATCTTGTTGTTTTATAGTCACTTCATTCCTTAGTTTCACATTCTCTTCTTTTAGTTCACCAATAACTTCCAATTTTCCATTAATTTCTATGTTTACTTAGTTGGCCTCATGACTCATAAGAACTATTTGATTGGTGATCTCAATGTGATGTCTAGTAAGTCTCTATATCTCAAATTCTTTCTCTTGTAATTTTTTAGTAATATTTCTCCTGTCATCAATAGCTAAAGTTCTTTCTTGTTCAGCTTGTCTTGTATTATTCATAACATCAATCATTCTTACTATCTGTGTCTCTTGAACGATCGGTAGTACTTTCACTTGTTCATTCAGATGTTGATTGATTTCATTTAGATTTGTAATGCTTCCTTTAGATGTGTCAGATGTATTACTAGATCCAAATCCATATGAATCAAATAGGCTAGGTCATGATAGTTAGTTTCATTGTAGCGAGATGCCATGACTTTTCTTTCAGCCAATAACTGTTTCATTTTTTTTCTTGCCTCTTTGTATTGCTCAAAGAAAATTTGTATCTGCAACTTTTGATTCTCAATATTTTTATCAAGCTTATACCTTTTCATTGTATGATATTTTATCTCAAACATTTAAAATTTTCCAAATAAGAGATCTAGCTCTTATACCATTGTTGTAATAATGGAAGAGTGTGTACTGAGAGGGGAGGGGTGAATCAGTACCCTTACAATTTTTACACTTTAAGCCTTAATAATCATTTCTTGCATAACTAACCATTGTAGTTTTTCTACTTCATGCATATAATATCATAACATAAATGTAAGTTCATGTAAACAAACATAGAAAAATTCATGAAACTCATTTACACATGACACAAGAATTGGTAACGTAGAAAACCCCTGTTAGATGGTAAAAACTGCGGTGGGGATGAAACCCACAAAGCTTCACTATCTACAGAATGGAAGGTGCCAGTTAAGGCTACAAGTTGTGATCACTTATGATGATCTTATCCTATTAGGAGTAACATGTTAGTCTTGTAAAGTCTACTCCGTTAAGATATTTTACCAACACAATGTATGTGTGCACTCGGTTAAGAGATTTACAAGAAGACTGTTAAGGTCACCTTCTTGAAGGATTTTTTCTATTTGCTACAATTTTTAGAGAGTAGAAAAAAATATAGATGACCTGATAGCTTGTAATATTGAATTTCTGATTATAGATCCATTAAGTCCACAAAATTGTATATCACCTATTGTGATGGATAATACCTCTGTTATGCTCAGTAGCCTTGTATGTAGTTCTTGATAACTGAATTCTCCCTTATCTTTTCTTGTGCATGAAACTCTTTGTTTGATCCATAGATGTCATTCTGCAGCTACAATCACCATATTCTTGATTGATTATACATCTACATATACAATGTCTTGAACTAATTAGGTTTCATTCTTTTCTTGAATAACTCTAATGATCAAAGGTTTACAACTTGACCTTGATCTCCTAGTTTACATGAATACAATCAGTTAACTAATTGCATCCAAATATTATGTTATTCTTGATCCACAAAAAATGGTTTTCCAGCTAAGAATAATTTTTTTTTAAAGATTAAAGTGCTTTAGCTGACGTGTAGTTTGAGATCCACTTTTCTCGGGAATAAAATTGTCTCTCGGTAGACTAGTGTTCGGTGATGTCTCTGTAGACTATGCTCAGTGATCTCTCTATAAAATATGCTCGATGAAGTCTCTGTAGACTGTGTTTGATGAATTCTTTGTGGAATGGTTCTTGGTGATCACTGCGCCCAGTGTTCAAAATATTTTGGCGACCACTACACTTAACCATTTCGATGACCAATGTGTTTGGTGAAAGTTGTCACTCGGTGATCATATGACCGACGATCCAAAACTGTTTTCTTATAATACTAATGACAACTTCTGATCCTTTAAGGATTATCAATTTTGATATAATGTGTTAAGAGACTTCAAAAATATATTTAGTCTAGTTTATATTGAAACATCTAAAGCATTCCGAAGGCACTTCAGAGATATGCTATGACATAAATAAGATTGTTAAGGTGATGTGAAGTCTTGATCCATGAGGGTAAGAAAGCATAAATGCATTGGTACAAAAGGTTCCATTCAACTTCCAGTAAATGGATAATTATCTAAGGGGATAATGTGAGATTGGACCAAGTTTATATTAAGATACACATAGCTTTGAAAAATGGATGATGAAATGGTTAAGTATGAGAAATTGTAGACATAGATATATCACCAAGAGAAGAACACTAGAACTAATTTTAGAACTATGGATTAATCCAAGATTCAAAATTCCACTAAGAGACATCCCTTACCTCTTAAATTAATTCCATATATGGGTTTATCCTCCAATATAGTGCCATTGGTTAGATTATCATGTGAACTTCTTCTATAAGTAGGATTATTATACACTTTCATAACCTGCATGTGTGGTTTCAAAAGGTTTATACATTCTTTTGAATTTGAAAGAAAGGCATGTTTTGAATTTTCCAATAGGTGTTAGGGGTTAATTTGACTTGGTTTCAGAATTAGAGTGACAAACCTTGTTTTTTAGGTTCCATAAACAAAATATACTCATTATTTTAGCTTCCTATTTTCATCTTTATATTCAATGAGATTTTTAAAGAACATCTAAATATTCATTGCTAATGAAAATGCATAGAAATGTGTAATAGATCCAAGGTGAGGCTCATAGAGCCTCATCTTTTGAAACCATTAACCAAAGAAATTCTAACAATAATATATGAAAGAGATGAAGAATAAGGCTAGTATTATTAGGAAGGACAAGATGCCTTTATATAGCATGACCTCATATTTGAGTCTCAAAACTTTCCCATATCACCAACACATGCATCTAGGCTAACCATGTCAAGTTTCACTCCATATGTGCATAAATTGAAAAAAATTAAATGTTGGCCACATTCACATGTCACTATGCGCGGTCAACATTAGGAAATGCTAATTTTTGGCAAGTGAAATAACCAAAGATATGATCAAATAATATCTAATCATAAATAGTCATAGATTAATTTGGATTTGATCATATGGAAATTTTTAGGAGAGCTACAATAGTTGTAACATCATGAATTAACAACATTAAATAGGCCAAAACAATTCCTCCTTTGTATAGGTTCAACTTTGTGAAGATCCTAAAAGTAAAAATGGAGAGTGAGAGTGGGAGAGGAGGAGGATTAGTAGGTTCAAATTTGAATTCTATCTCGGGTAGGAATTTAGGCAATGGATAGATTTATACCAACACTGTAGCAGGGGAACAATAGAAGGAGGGGGGAGTGTCAGGTGAGGGCTCCACAAAAGAATTAGATGAGGACAAGGAACCCAAGGATTCTCATTCCCAAGGAGGTGGGCCAGAAAATGCAGCAAAAGATGGTAAGTTTTCTTCTGTCAAGAATGCTGGTGATTTCTCCTTTGGGGCTTCAATGAAAGGGAGTTGGTCTTCCCTATTTGGCATTAAACCAATGGGTAAGTCCTCTTTCCCAAGAATTAATGATATATCTGAACCTGAAAAGGGAGTATTTGGCATTCAACTTCCTGATCCCCTAGTGGACCATATGGTTTCTACTATGGCACTTTCCCTGGTAGGAAAATTTACTAGGTAAAGGCCTAATATTGATATGGTCAGACATTCAACGAACATGAAATGGAACCTTAAGGGGAAAGTAGATGTGGTGGATTTTCCGAAAGGTTTTTTTCTCTTTTGTCTTTTCTAGTATGGAAGATCTCTCAAGAATGATTTGTGGGGGACCTTGGATGTTCAGAAAATCATCATTGGCTCTCCAAAAATGGGCGACCAAATTGGACCTGAATGCTGATATTTTTGAAACAACTCCTACTTGGGTTTGTTTCCCAGGCCTTCCCCTGGAATACTAGCATGAGGAAATCTTTGCAGGCCTGACAAGTGCTTTTGGAGAATGCCTTTCCATAGACCCAATGACAGCAGAAAAATCTAGACTTTTCTATGCTATAATCTGTGTCAATATCCATTAGAAGGTGGATTTTACTGAAGTTATCTCAATAATGTCAAAGTTGGGTAAGTATATTCAGCATGTGGAATATGAATCTATCCCCTTCGCTTTCTTTACTTGTAAAAAAGTGGGACACTGGGCCAAACAATGTTTGAAGAAATTACAAAAGGAGAAGGGAACTCAAGTAAAGAAGCGTGAGCTTAGAAAAGAATAGAGGAAAAAAACTAGTACTGTGGTTCCACACCTTAAGGATTCTGAGTCAGACCATCTGGAAGATAATAAGGCAGATAAGGAAAGTACTGAAAAACTAGTAGAGATAAACAAAGAAACAAATATTTTGGTATAAAATATGGAGGAAAAGAGTAATAAGGCACCAGAGGTGGTTACAGAGGTTTCTGAGACCCTATGTGATTTGGACCGAGTAGAGAAAGAGAAAAATCATTGTTAGCCTAGCCCTCCGTCCCTCACAACCCAGGAACATAGTGGAGAATCCCTTAAGAGTTAAAAAAGGGTAAGTTTAGGGAACTTGAATAAATTTGAGTTTACCTAGGCCTTCAGTATGGTGAACTCATTCACTCCTTTAGTCCAAAACTATGATGACCACACTTCAAATAGAAGAAACTCAGAGGGAAGTGATGATGAAAATATTTCACCAATTGAAAATATACAGAGAGAAGAAAGTGTGGAGACCTAAATTATCTTAGGGAATAAACAAGAAGAATCCAAGACTGAGGTTAATGGTTAAAAATCCTCTAAAAGTTCTACAAAAAAGGAGGAGGACGGAATGAAACCAAAACTGGTGGATCAATAAAGAAAACTGAAAGTCTCACTCAAGGAGGAGTTTAGACAAGAAGACAACAAAAATAAGATGTGGGAACACCCAAAGGTGAGAAGAGAGGAAGAAAAACTCTCAAAAATACTTGAGAGTAAGAAGCTAAACAAAATATAGCAGATGGGAGACAACTTACCATCCAAGATATTTTCTCCCCAACCTTATAAATGAAGATAATTTCTTGGAATATCAGAGGTCTGAATAGCCCTCACAAACATGATGTATTAAGAAACTTGGTTAGGGATAGTAAATCGGATATTTTACTTATCCAAGAAACTAAAATGCTCAGAGAAAAAGTAGAAAAAGCCAACATTTTTAGAATGGGAAAAGTATAGGTTGCGACTCAGATGGTGCCTCTGGAGGGGTGTTCATTTTCTAGAATCAGTAGACCATCAGCTGCACCCTTTTGAAGAGTGAGAAGAATATCATTCTGGCCAAATTTTCTCATTTAAAAGATAACTTCATTTGGAACTTGATAAATATTTATGCTCCAAATATTAGAAATGACACATAAATTTTGGAAAAATCTAGAAGAGATTCACAAGGACTATAAGGAAGAAAGGTGGATGGTTATGGGAGATTTCAATACTCCCCTTAAAGATGATGAAAAAATGGGAGGTATCCCCTCCCAGATGGAAAATATAATGGACCTTGTGGATTAGATTAATGATGAAGCTTTTTTGGACATGGCATTGGAAGGAATAGCCTATACGTGGTCTAATAGAAGAACTGGCAATGGCCTTATCCAGGTTAAGCTTGACAAATCCCTTTTATCTCATGGCTAGATATAAAGGTACTCTTTCTCCCTATCTTCTTTGTTAAGAATAGGATCTGACCATTTTACTATATCCTTTAATGCCAATCTTATTAATGGTAAGAAAAATATTCCTTTTCGGTTTGAAAAAATGTGGACTGCTCATCCCAACCTGAAAGATAGTATAGCTAACTAGTGGAACTATAAACTAGAGGGGGAGCTATGTACAAAGCTCTTAAAAACTGAAAATGATTAAAGGAAAAGTCAAAACCTGGAATTAGGAGGTGTTTGGTGACATTTTTCTTGCGAAAGGAAGAATGTATTAGGAAATAAAGTAAATCCAAGAGAAAATTTAGAATGAGGGCATCTCAGAGGAACTTAGAAGAAATGAGAACACTATGTTGGCTAATTTTCATAATATCATTTCTAAGGAGGAGTATTTCTAAAGACAAAGATCCAAAGCTATATGGTTGAAGGAAGGGGGAAAAAATACCAGATTATTTCAAATAAATGCAATGAAACATAAATCTATCAACATAATATCTAATCTGTCTATTAATGGGAGTATCTGAAGGAAAGATGAAGATATTAGAAAAGAGATGCTTGGTTAATTTTCTTCTTTTCTAACCAAAGAAGATAATTTGGTAATTTCTAATCAGGAAGAAATTTTAACAACTATCCCTTAGCTGGTTGATGCTAGAACCAACAAAATTCTTCAGGTGATCCCCTCAGATAAGGAGATAAAAACTACGGTGTTTTATTTTCAAGGGGAGAAGTCACCTGGTCCTGATGGTTTCCCCATGTTCTTCTTCTAGTAGTACTGGTAAATTCTGGGGAAGGAAGTTACGGTACTGGCTAAAGATTTCTTTGGTACTAAAACTCTCCTCAGGGAAATGAATGCTACTTTTCTTGAGTTAATTCCTAAAAAAGGTTGGAGCCAACATGGTTGATGCCTTCAGACCCATCAGTATCTATAATTCTCTCTATAAGACCATATCTAAAGTCCCCACTTCAAGAATTCTATCAATTTTTCCATTGATCATCTCCCAGCAGAAGAATGGTTTTGTCCCAAGGAGACATATCTAGGATTCAATCATTGTTGCCCATGAAAATATTCACTCTTTGGAAGCAACCAAAAAACAAGTTTTCTTGATGAAGCTAGATTTTTCCAAAGCGGATGACATGTTGGATTGGCAGTTCTTACAGAAAGCTCTCCAATCTTTTGGTTTTGATACTGGGGCCATTAAACTCATTATGCAACTGGTGACTACTGTCTCTTCTTTAGTCATTGTTAATGGAGGCTCTTCCAAGTTCTTTAAACCTACTAGAGGCCTCAGGCAAGGTGACCCAATCTCACCCATTTTGTTTTATATCCTTGTAGAATGTTTATGAAGGTACATTAATAAACTTATGGGAGAAGGTCATATCACTGGTCTCCAGCCCTCCTTTGTTAGTACTATCTTCTCCCATGAGAAATTTGTGGATGATACTCTCATTATGGAAGAATCAATGGTTAAATAAGCTAGAAATCTGAAGATAGCTCTCACATCTTACACCTCTACGATGGGTCAACTCATTAATTATTCTAAAAGCTCTATATTTTTCATCAATACCCCTGAAGAAAGACAAAGAAAAATATCAATGATTTTAGGGTGCACCATTCATACTCTTACTTGGGATTTATTTTAGGGTGCACCTCTAGATAGCTTCTGGAATTCCATTATTGATAGATTCAATAATAAGCTTTTGGGATGGAAAGGGGCCCTCTTAAGCAATTCAGAGAAATTTCAACTCCTTAAATCAAATCTTCAAAATCTCCCAGCGTATGTGTTGAGCCTTTTAAAAATTCCCCTAAAATTTTCTTCAATTATTGAAAGGATTCAGTAAATATTTCTATGGTTAGGAGTGGAAGAAAAGAAAATATTTAGCCTGGTGGCCTGGGAAAATGTTTGTAAACCAAAATTCTATGGAGGAATTGGATTGAGAGTAATTAAAAATGTTAACTAATCTCTTCTAGCTAAGCAACTATGGATAATATATGGAAACCAAAAAGGATGGAAAGGTATTATTAAAAACAAATATATCTTTAACTACAATACTTTGGAGGATTTCATCATTGACGGTGAAAATATCAATGGATCTAATATATGGAATAGTATCAGCTCTTCTAAATACCTCATCATTAAAGGGAAGAGATGGAAGCTGGGGGATGCTAGGAGAGGTGTCTTCTGGGATGATTGCTAGACCCAAAAGGATCCTTTATAAAGAAACCAAGACTGGAAAGAAGCTATTGATTGCTGTAAAGAAACTGTTGGGGTTAAAGTGAAATATTATTGACAAGGCAACAAATGGAGGAATCTTGGAAACATAGATAGAAGATTCATAACCCTCCAACATGATCTGCAAAGCTGGTTCATCCAAAATAACCAATAGGACAAAATAATTTGGGCCCTTAAGCCTGATGGTAATTATATTGTGGCCTTGGCTTGTGATCTTATTTCTAAAAGGGAGGAAAGACCTTTATGTTCGCAAGTTTGGTATAAATTTCTTATCCCCAAAATTGACTTATTTTTTTGGATCTTAGCTCAGAAAAAACCTCTAACCCTTGATAATCTCAATAAAAGGGGTTTTAACCTCCCAAATAGATGTTTTTAATGTATGGAAGAGGCTAAATCCTGTGATCATATTATGATGCATTGCACCTTTACCCATAGGGTATGGGAACTAATCCTTAAAAAATGGAATCTTTGCTGGTTTTTTCCTCTTCTTTGGTAGGACTTTGTCAAGCAATGATGTTGCCCTCTATCGGATAGTTTGGCTAAATAATTCTGGAAGCTTCTACTTCCTCATTTTCGATAGTGTATCTAGAAGGAAAGAAAAAATAGAGTGTTCAGGGAAAAGTAATCAAAACCCAAAGTGGTTAGCAATCTGATCAGCAGAGGGGTGGAGAAAAACTTCAATTCTTCTATCAACAACAACTATTACAAGATCTCTCCTCAAATTTCCCAATAGAACATAAGAAAGTGGCACTTTTGTACCCTAGTCTCTAAATCTATTCATCTGAGAACTCTTGCTACTTGGACTTCCCCTCCTTTTGACTGGGTAAAAGCTAATTTTGATGGTGTGACAAAGGGTAACCCGGGAGCGGCTGGTGGAGGTGGAATAATTATAAATTGGATGGGAATTTGCATTAGTGTGGTGGCGGTCCCTCTGGGATTTCAATGCAATCATAGAGCCAAAGAAATGGCTTCTCTCAATACTATGACACTGGAAGATGAGCTGGGATGTAAAATTTTTTGGCTGGAAGTAGATTCTCTCAATATTTTCAATAACATAAACAACAAGTAAATCATCTTGGTCTGTCAAACACATCATTGAAAAAATAAATCAAATTGCTTCAAAATTTGAGTCTTTTCATGTAACCCACAACTTCCATGAAACTAACCATGATGTGGATAGTCTGGCTAACCTAGGGGTTAGAAGTGATGTCAGTTGTAAGTGACACAGATCAACTAAGATTAATGACGAGATTGAATCAATTATTAGTCACGATAGAATCAATCCAAAGGAGGGAATTATTAGTAGTAATGATCACATGCATGAATTAAATTTTAATTTGTGTACTATAAAGGTGAAGTGCCAAGTGGTGATGAAATTCATTCATTACTATTTTATGTCGCATGCTTTCTGGGTCATAAAAATTGGGAAACTACAAAATTACAACTATTCGAGGCATTTTGAGTTCAGTCTGAGATATTTGGAGAGAAACAAAATTGACAATAAACTGATGAAAACCTATATCCATAGAAATACAAAGAAGGAAGTTGAGATGGGTGGTGATCTGAAAAGGGAGGAACCGACAGAATGTAAGTGGATCCATTAAAAAGAAGTCTGGAGAAAGTTGAAGAAGGGAAAAGTGCACCATTACCTGAAATGACTGCATGATAATGACAAAGATATTGCTAAGGCCTTTATCGTAGGGTGGAATAATGACAAGGTGAATTTAGTAGGGAAGTCCTTCACTCTGAATCTTGAACTTATGGTGGAGATAAAGGGGCTCCCTCTTGAGGGTATGAACTTCTCCAAAGACAAGAAGGTGGGAAATAAAGCGTATAAAGTCTTCCCAAAAAATGATGAGGAGAGAGCAATGCTTGTGAAAGGTAATGTTGATTTTGTAATCCTGGCTAATGTTAAATGCATCTGGGCTTGTGTCCTTAGGGAAACAATGAAATAATTCACCTTGGATGGTAGGTACTCCAGGGTTTATAATTATCATTTTGTGTTGGTGAACCATTTTAGACATAATATTAGGGTTTCATTTCTATTGTTTCTCCTTAGTTCTCTTAACCAGAGTATTGTGGATCATAAATTTAGGGCTACCCCTATTCAGAATAAGGGGATTATTATGATTATCATAGAGTATGCAAAAGACCACATATCAGAGCCTACTCCTAAATAGATTTCTAACACCAAAATAAATAGATCTGAAACTCCCCCTGAGAAGAAAGCTAGCACTGGTTCGAACAAAAAATCCTGAAAGGTGAGCCTAGCTAAAATTGATACCAAGCTGTCTATCTTTGATGAGGTAGAATGTATGAAGCTAGAGGATGACCTAGAAGAGGTATCCTCTGAGGAAGAAGAGATGGCTAAAGGGGAGCCGATTAAAAAATTTATCTCTTGCTTTCTTACTCCAAATAATGGACCTGAAATTGGTATGGATGAGAAGAATAACCAGTCTGTGGAGGGTATGGATGATTCTGGAAAGGAAATCCCTAAGGAGGTTACATAGAAAATCAATAATGTTATGGAAGTCTACATTGAAAAAATTCAAAACAATAGTGGTGATGATCCTAAGAATAAGGAGATTGAAGTAGATAGCCTGGATAACATTATGAAGGAGTATGCTGAAGAATCTGATGATTTGGAAGCTAACAATGATAAAATTGTCAATAATGTCAAGGAGGATAATATCAATGATACCCATGGGAGTAAGGAAAAAGAAAATGTTGATTTAGATCTAGTACCAGAAATAAAACTACTTCCCAAGCCAAAGATATCACCAATCTGAAAGAGTCAACCCAAAATATTCAGAATCATATGGTGGAGGCTGAAGAGTTTGTTAACATGCTAGACTAATTCTAGTGCTGGAAGGTTTTTTGCCCGTTTTGCTGGTAGTTTCTCTGTTTTGGGTGTCCCTTTTTTTTTGTTCATGCTCTTCACTATGTAATGTGGAGTTTAGCCCTTTTGGTTTCTGTCAGATGTTTTGATAGAGTGTTGTCATTTTGTACTTGATTTGTTTCTCTTTTCAAATTTGTTAAAGGGTTTTAGGGTCCCTTCAAAACCTGTAGTTACCATAATCAAAAACATTAAAAAGTACATCATGACTTAATTATGTAATGAAATAAAAAATAAAAACATCATGAATTAAATATGTAATGGCATAAAAATTAAAAAACATCATGAATTAATTATGGAACCATATAAGTCAAATATAATTCTATCAAGAAATCAATATAAAATAGATAATATAATCACATAACTCATACATTTCAATGTCATTGATCTTCTTCTTCATCCAACTCTTTGTTTGTACCATCCAATCAAGATTTGACATTGTAAGGATTGGTAATATCATCATCATTATCATTATTCATATCAGTTTCAATAATGTCATCATCCACACAGATATCATCTTCATGAAAATTAACCCCTACATCATCATGATCTAGTTCCTCTTCTTTGACATCTTTTCCAAGCACATCGTCAACTAACTATTGATCTTGATCATAATCTACATCATCTTCTAGTTCTTCGATAACTTGTTCTTCCACCAATAGGTGTTAGGGGTTAATTTGACTTAGTTTTAGCATTAGAGTGACAAACCTTGTGGTTTAGGTTACATAAACAAAATATACTCAATTTTAGCTTTCTATTATCATATTTATATTCATTGAGCTTTTTAAATATCATCTAAATATTCATTGCTAATGAAAATGCACAAACTGATGTGTAATAGATCCAAGGTGAGGCTCAGAGATCCTCATATTTTTAAACCATTAACCAAAGAAATGATAAGAACAATATATGAAAGAGATGAAGAACAAGGCAAATTGTATTATTAGGAAGGATGAGATGCCTTTATATAGCATGACCTCATGTCTGAGTCTTGAAACCATCCCATATTGTCAACATACATGTCTAGGCTAACGATGTCAAGTTTCACTCCATACATGCACAAATAGAAAATATAAATGATGGCCCCATTCACATGCCACTATGTGGGGTCAACATGAGGAAACACTAATTTTTTGGGAATGAAATAACCAAAGATATGTGTTGCCCCACTTTTGGTCTGCATACCTTTCAGAAAAAAAGTGGATTTTTAATGTGTAGTAATGGTCTTGAAAGTATTGTGAAATTCTAGATTTTAAGTATAGCTTTCCCCTTATGCTAGGAGGCCTTTATCAAATTTTGCCACTTTGACTTCTCCTTTGTGAGCTGGGGGAATTTGTATCTAAAGTCGTGTTTTATCGGGTAGGTTTAAGCTCCCAAATATGATAAAGGTCACAATTAAGAGATTTCTAACATTTATCTTGTGTAATTTTGGAATCTTTAGCTTTGATACTTTATCTAGCCTCCATGGCGGAAAATTGGTTTCGGGCTTCTCCATGGCGGAAAATCACCTACAGAGTGCGTTTTCCACAAATGACTTCCAAAATTTCTTAGCAGTCAGTATAGTTTGAAAGTGGATAACTTGGGTTTAGAAGATTTTTGCATTCAAAATGCATCTCTGTAGGTTGAGAGGAATGATTGAATGAAGAAAAATCTAGAATGCAAGCTTGCTGGCGGAAAAGCAGAAAATAGCTTCTCAACTACTCCAACAGGTAGGTTTCAACCTGCAGAGTACGTTTTCTGCCAAATCATTAAAATGGAATAACTTTGAAGAAGAATCTATCTCATAAGTGATTCAAGGCATAAAGAAAGATGATGAAATCAATACATATCATTTTAGCATCTCAATAGGCTAAAATTATCCCTTAGTAGATTTTTGAGTAGAGAGTACCCAAATGCATTTCTCCGCCCAAAAGGGAAGTGGAAAAGTAATTTTCCGCTACTTCCAAAAAGTTACCGTTACAGTTACTAAAGTGAAAAGATGTTTCTTAAAGGCATGTAGGGGTAAAGTAATTAATTCAAATAAAGCCATTTTAATTCATAACAGAATTTTTCATTAACGATTTAGTCTTTTCATTTGTGTGGCACGGGAAGAAGGCCTTTAAATGGTAAGAATTCAAAGGTTATAAAATCAGTGAAAGGTTGCAAACAAGAACTACCATCTATTTAATGAATTATTTGAATTTGAAGCTCTTGATAATAATTGTCCTCTACTCTTGCATTCCTGAGAGATATCCTAACATTCCTGATTCAAAATCAATCGAAGCATGGCTTCCAGATTTATGGGATTCGATGGGATGAACGACATCACTTTTGATTGGCACAAAATCATAGACACCTCGCTGAAGTTATTTGATATGTAGAAATTTTAGAATAGATTGAAGGAGGGCCAAATGCATCCTATCACTGAGAATATGAAAGAGAGTGGGTTAGTTGAAGCCTCCAGCTTTCCTGTTGTAGTTCAAGCTCCATAGCTTGTTTGGGAATGTATAGATCAATATAATCTGGATACCTAGCAAATCCTTCTTCTCAATGACATAGTGCTACTCTCCATTGACCGGGACTCTGTCCATAAATCCTTGCACATTTTGGAGTAGGCTGAATATTCAAAAAGTACATATATTCTGGTGGTTACCGAGTATGGAGAAAAGAAGGTGGTGTGGAAGAAGGAAATAATGAAGTCACAGTTTCAAGAGCTGAGGAGTGCCAATAGAAATTTGCCTAAAACATTATATGGCACAAACCTGAAGCCAGAAATTGTGGATATCTTAGTACTGCTCCACAGGAATAGAGGTGAGAGTGATGCACTAAATTTTATTGAACATCATTTATTATTAGTCTAGGTGATCTATTCTCAACACCATTTCATCAATTGGGCTCTTATGGTAAGCGAGAATCTCTCTAATTCCCTAACTAGAGTTAAGCTTCAGAATGATTTCTACATGTCTTCTTTTCTAATATATATTTTGGCCACAATTCAAATTTGGTGAGGGCTCCCTAGATTAGAAGAATTTCCAAAAGATGTTAAAAGCTATGAATTCTTCCCCTATTTATAATTGCACATTAGTTATGCTGAATATCTCAAATTTAATGATGCATTTATAATGAGACTGTGTAGGGAGCTAAGGGGTTTCCTAGAAAGGATATTTTCTCCTGAAGCCATGGTGTTTATTAGCCAGTTTGGGTTCTATTTCATTCAATTTGTAGATTTCTCATATATTCATCTTGCAGGATTTGACGATTTCCCCTTGAAGCTACCTAGATATCCTGATGACATGATCATGCTGGTTGAGGTGATAAGGTAGGAACTCCAAGTGAATCTGATCTGTGCTGATGCTAAGAAGAAAGGCTACAATTTCCCGATGACCATTGGGGCTTAGAGTTGTGCATCTCCGTCTGAAGCAAAGAATGTTCTGAAAACATTCTCAAAGAGGTTTTTATTGGAGACATGATGTTTTGAGGCCGTAGTATGATCCTGTAAATTATGCCAGGGATTACTTGCAAATGAGTCATGCTATTCATCACATTAATGATATTGAAGACTACTGGTCCAATTACAAGGATGACTTGGAGAGTAGAGATAGATTCTACGCTAGGTTAAATATTGAACAAATCAAAAAGTTCAAAGTTAACATTGGAGTGGAGGGGCTAGAAGATGATGGCCAACATATGTATGATAATACATATTTGGAGAAAATAAAGCTGCTCCCTATAAGCTCTGAGCCCATACTAGGGAAGGCCATTAACAACTTGCAGACCTTGATGGGTGGAATCTACAAAAGGATAGAGCAGTGGGTCGAATGGATTGCAGGCACAAAGAAGAGGTCTGAAAGAAAGTCGTCATCTTGATAAACTCCTGCCAAAGTGACTTTGAGCACTGCAACAACTTCTTTAGAAAAAATCCCAACCATAGCTAAAGGATTAGCTCAGCCAGTGGGAGGAGACAATTAACCTTCTGAGAAAGAGATCCCACTAGAGAAGACCTGCGGAGAAGGCCTGCTTCCAGACATCGGATCAACTGAAGAAGCAGTCTCCATAGACCCGGTCAAGTCTACAGTTGAACTCACTAAAGGCATAGAGCCTAAGCAACCAATTAAAGCTAGTGTGGTAGATACACAAGTCGACACTTTGACCCAAGATACTCCAAGGCAAGGATCCCCTATCATAGTTGATGAGGGTGAATATATCTCTAATACTGCATCCACAGAATCAGATGAAGAGATTGGAAAGAAATAGGAGGTTACTCAAGTTGTTAAATTAGTCTCCTCCTCTCCTACTTTGATGAACCCATTTTCTTCCAAGCCTAAAGCTACCCCTCCAGTCATCAAGAATCTATTCATAGAAGAGTTGGTCTCTGCTTCCAAAGTTACTAGTGTTGAATCTTGGATAGAGAATACTCTAGAGCATAAAAAGAAGAGAGCAGAGGAGGGGACTTCCAGCAAAGATACTCTTTCATAGGACTTACAGCCCAACACCACTATGAGTAAAGTAAAGAAAGTGAAGACAATATCTACATTGGGGCGAGATACTGAAACTGGATATTTCACTATGGAAGTGGCCAAGCCTACGAAGGAGGGCAGATTTGAGGATATCACTACCTCTAATTTTCAGTTTCAGTCATTTGATATAGGGTTGGCTCATTATGAAACTAAGGTAGATTGGTGTAAGTCAACCAATGTGGTAATAGAAGAAGAGCTTGAAGAGCTCAAGACTGCTAAAGTCCAACTTAAAGCAAAAGTAGCTAAGCTAACCAACTTCATCAGATAGCTCATCACTCCGATCACAAGCGTTCCCAATACCCAGACCACTTTTGATCCTAGTGCTACGGAGAACCAAGCCATCATAGCTAAGTTGAAAGAGGACCAACATTTTGGGCAGATTGGCAAGCACAAGATTGAGAGGCTTGAGTCTGAAGGACTGGTAGTTGATGAGAAACTGAGTAATGCTCTCCTAAGGCTGGAAATAGAGAGGAATAATATTGATAAGAATTTGGAAACTCTCACATTTGAGAGAGCGAGATGTCAAGAATGTATAGTAATACTGCACATGGTGGTTAAAATGAAGAACATGGAGGCATTAAAGGCCAAGATCTTGCAGAAAAAAGATGAGCCTTTGATTGAATGGCTTCAAAGCCTGGAATTTAAGATCGAGATGATCATCCAAGCTGAAGTAGGATTGTAGCATATAGATGCCAAAATCAAGGAGGAGTAGAACAAAGATTTTAAACTCCTTCAAGATCTCCACACAAAATCAAAGATAAGTGGTAAGGGAAAAGAAATGACTAGATTGGCCAGTATGCAGAAATCATTTTCTGATTATGTGCATAAGCTGGCAGAACAATCTTCCTCCCATTTGGACGAGGTTCCAGAACTCCAACAGTTGAACATATGCATTTTTAAAGCCATGGAAGAGATGAAAGATTAGACGGATGAGATCAAGAGCCTGGCAAAAGAACATTCCAGATGGTTCATCAGATATACTAATTTCCATATCAATAGGCACAAAGAGCTCATCCCAATCATTACAATTGTCACTGCCTATACGGATAAATTGGACAAGGGGAAGAAAACGGAAGCATAGATAGATTCCCCCTTGTATTGAATTTTGATATTTATTGTAACAGATAAATTTTTTTTTATCATTTCTGATTAGAGAAGTTGAATCATTTTGGTTACCCTTTTTGTAACGGTCCAACTTTGGAACTCTTTATGTACTATTTTCCAAATCAATAAAAAGGTTGGCTAAATTTTGGTGTACAGGATGACATTTTCATGAGTCAAATTTGTGTATTTCTGAATACCATTGCTTTAACTATTCCATTGCATTGCATTTATCTTTCTACTGATTTGAATGTTTCCTTGAGATTAGATTTACAGTTTATGATTGAACCGAAGTTTTGTATTATGATTTGATATAGTTAACCAGATGGGAATCTAGTGTTAGTCTATATTTGGGAGATGTTCCTATGAAATAGATTGACTCATTATTGCTTAATAATAGATCCTTAGTTTTGCATTTGCATCTTCATTATCTATCATTTCATTACCAGTTTTTAGACCTCGCATGATTACCGAGATCTTCAGATTGGCTAGATTTAGTTGAAATTAATCTGCCTGAGCTAGTTTATGTCTAGGACTAGATTGGTTTACCTCTTCTATTCTTAGGTTAAGAACATACCCCTATTAGATTAGGAAAGATTCATGTTCATTGAAAATAATTTATTTAAGGGATCTATACCTTCAAATTCAGAGGGAAATTAGTTATTCATTTGCATTTACCAACTATTGTATTCGATTGATTCTTTAATATTTGGGTATTTTGGAGTTAAAGTGAAAAAGAACAATATATTTACCAATAGATTTTTGGTGACTCTACTAGGGAAGGTGAACAGTCATTAAATAGAAGAAATACCATGAGGAAAGATGGTGCTTCCCCATGAAAACATAAGTCTTGTGCTTCAACCAAATCTTGGTTTCCAGGATGATCAAGAGGATCTCATTTCCTCACTGAACACTTTTGTCTGGAGATACAGAAGAAACACTGAACACTATAGGAACGCCAGCCAAGTGCTTGAACAAGAAGAATCTAGAGAATAAGTGCTTAAGGGTGCCATCTGAAGGAGGAATATAATAAGGGCACAACACCAAGTAGAGTGTGAAGCTAGACTAGAAGACTAGTTGGATCCATAGAGCCTAAGAGGTTTCTTAGGAGTGCAAAGAAATAAGGTAGTACAGACCCAATTTTTGAGAGACTTGTAGACCTTGATTTTTCTCTACTTGAAGTACCCCGTCAAAAGAATAGAAATACTAAGAGAAAAATCAGACCTCCTTCACCTCCCAAACAATCAACTCTTTTTTCTACCACTTGTCAAGTGCTAACCTTGCACGGAGTAGTTTCTCCTCCTATTGTTAACCTAGCACCCTATCTACCCCAAGTAGTTATGGCACTTCCTTGGGGCACTACAGCTGGACCACTACAATTAGCAGCATATAATCCCCTTTCCTCAGGTTCAAGAAATAATTTCCCTAAATTCTCTAGGGATGGGAAAGTATCTACAAATGAACATGTTGCTGCATTCTTTGCTTTGGTTAATATCTTAGGAGTGCGAGAAGAAGATGTGGCTGTTAGATTATTCATTGAAACCCTTATTGAAGGTGTTGCTGATTGGTTTCATCACTTTCCCAATTCTTCTATCATAGATTGGGCTTCTATGAGAGCTTCTTTTGAAAGAAGATTTAAAACTGTTGAAGATGAGCATGCCTTGTTGACACAATTGACTTCTATCAAGAAAGAGCCTTCTATCAGTATGAGGGATTTTGTGGCTAAATTTAACAAGCTTCTAAATCATATCCTAGCAGCTGACAGACCTACTGTAGGAAATTTGAAAACATTTTTCATAAGTTCTATGCCTCCCGACATCATTTATGATTTGAGAAGAACAAACCCAGCCACTTTGAACCTTGCCCAAAAGACTACGGTGGAATTAGAAGACCATATGATCTCGGTGGGAAAATGGAAAAGAGAAATACAATCTAGAGCCGATACTAGTAATACCACATCATCAGATGAGATGATTCAAAAATTATCCAATGAATTCATTGCCTTCAAGAGGTAGCTTCCTATATTTAATAATCCCTATCAATGAAACTTTTAAGAGAAACCTGGAAGAGATAAAAAATGGAGGAATGCCAATGGAAAGACATTACAATTGACTACTCCACCACAAAGGCTAGCTATCAAAGCTCCTCCTAAAAGGGGAAACATGTGTGCATTTCACCTAATGACAGATCATGATGGAGAAAGTTGTCCCGATGTAGCTTGTGCTTGGCAGATGCATCCGACTGATGAATGGAATGTTGGAGTATCTGGAGCTGAACCAGATTTGTACTCACATGGCGAATCTAAAAACTTATATTTTGAGTAATAATCAGATTCAGAGTGAGAAGCGACATGTTATGCTACCATAGATGGGACCTCCTACATAGTATTGACCCAGAGTCAAAAAGATAAGGGCCCTGCTTCCACACCTCCACCCAAAAATAATGAAGCATCTAATTCAAGGAAGCCAACCAAGAAGTGAGGATTCTACAACCGAGTAAGGAACATAACTCTTTTGACATTATTCAATTCTATAGAGATTTTGGAATTTAGATTCCGCCCATAGACTATCTTAAGTCTAATCCTATAGAACTACAAAAACTAGTAGATTATTGTAAAGAAGGGAATCATAATTTAAACCAAAATGTCATGAATTCCATAGAAAATGAGTCTATACTTGTAGACCCAATTGAGCACAAAGAGCCATCTATTTTTTCTACCTTCCCAGGCCAAAAGCCTAATCTATTCTATGTGTCATTGTATATTAATGGTTGCAAATTAAGCAATTGCATAATAGACTCAAGAGCCTCAGATAATGTAATGATGTCAACTGTAGCTAAAGATTTAGGTCTTAATCTCACTAAAGCTCATGATAGATGTTACTCCATGGATTGCAAGAAAGTACCTCTAGTTGGGCAAATCAAAGATGCTCAAGTGGATTTAGCAGCACATCCTGAGAAGAAAATGTTGTTAACAATACTTGTTGCTGATATACCTGCTAATTACGGTTTGTTGCTAAGAAGAAGTTTTTGCAGAGACCTAGGAGGGGAAATAAAGCTAGATTGGTCTCAAGCTTTAATACCAATGGGTAACAAAAAGATAAAGCTAGTTCCCGAAGAGAAAGCTAAGTTTACAGTGCTGAAATCTGATGACCCTAAAGCCCAAATCCTATATCAAGAATTAGAATTTGGTAACTATATGCTATTTAATAATGATCATGATGAGGAAATGGAACTTGGAAAAGAGGAAAACCATTCTTCTACTGAAGAAATGCCACCACATATTTGGACTCTTGAATTTGATAGCAGCTGTGCATCGTCGGGATCTGGTGTAGGCGTGGTCTTAATATCACCAAATGGAGTATGTGAGCCCATGGATTATAAATTGGAGTTTAGGAACACCAAAAATACTGCTGAGTATGAAGACCTTATGTTAGGGATTATCACCGCAAAGGAGAAAGGTGTGAAAATTTTGAGAGCTCATGGTGATGTTGAGCTAATCGTGCGTTAAGTTAAAAAACAATACTCTTTGAAGAATAATAGATTAAAAAACTATAGGAATATAGTATGGGATGAAATAGAAGCATTGGGTGCATTATTTATTAAATCTGTGTTGAGAGAATTGAATTCTAAGGTAGACTCCTTAGCAGTGTCAGCCTCATTAATCCTCCCTCACCCAAAATTCAAGGAAAAGACATAGCAGGTAGAGGTTGTGTATCGACCATCTGTGCCTTATAATGTGGAAGATTGGCAAGTGTTCGAAGATGACAAGAACCTCCTCCTCTTCTTGGAGAGTGGTGGTGAATTCCATAGGGATACTCATAATAATCATAAAGGAAACTATCATGAAAAGCAGAAGAAGGATAGGTTAGATATCATTTAGTTGTAGGTTAATATCATCCCTCCCCATTTTGTCACACTTGAAAAAATTTTAAACAGACATGATAATTTTGTTAAAAAGAAGGGAATTGAGAAAGGCACTACCACTAGTGAATATGAAGGAATTAATATTGGAAGTGAAAAGGATCCAAAGATGATCAACATTGGGAAGTGATGCACTTAAGTAGAAAGGGAAGAGGCTAGGAAACTCTTCTTGGAATACCAAGATGTCTTCTCTTGGAGTTATGAAGATCTAAAAAGTTTTATGAATGGAAAATTCAAACACCAAATTCCTTTAAAACCTGAGGCCACCCCATTCAGGTAGAAACAAAGGAATTACAACCACAAATTTTTTGGTGCCATATTTAGGGAAGTTGATAAAATGCTTAAAGCAAGGATCATATACCCTATCCATCATTCTACCTGGGTAGCGAATATAGTGCCTGTGATGAAGAACGGAGAGATAAGGATCTATGTAGACTTTAGAAACCTTAATCAATCTTCTTTGAAAGAAAATTACACCCTTCCCAACATGTATCATCTCTTACTGACTGTGGGTGGAGCTGAGATGATGTCTATGTTAGACGGCTTCTCAGGGTATAATCAGATAGAAGTGGAGAAAGAAGACCAGCATAAAACAACTTTCACTACTCCATGGGGTACCTTCACATATCACAGAATGCCATTTGGGTTAATCAACACCAGAGCTACCTTTCAGAGAGGTATGGATCTTTCTTTTAGTGATATGAAGAACAAAATTATTGGTATGTATATGGATGATTTTATTGTATTTTATAGAAAAAGAGTAGATCACATAAATGATTTAAGGAGAGTATTGCAAAGGTGTCGAGAGGATGAGATTTCATTGAACCCAAAGAAGTCAAATTTTTGTGTCACTAAGGGGAAATTGCTGGGTCACATTATTTCCCAAGAAGGTATAAGAATTGATCCAAAAAGGGTGAGAGCTATCCAACAACTGAGCTTACCCATGAACAAAATTGGAGTGAAATTATTTTTTCGGATAGGCAAACTTTCTCAGGAGGTTTGTCCCAAATTTTTCTGAGATTACCAAATGTATAGTGGACATGATGAAGGGAAATGTGAATTTCAAGTGGAATGACCCTAGAAAACAAGCTTTCAAAAGCATAAAGAACGCCATAGCCAATGCCCTGGTTCTATCTCATCCAGATTAAAAGAAGGATTTCATAATCTATTGTTATTCTTCTGAACACACTCTATCAGCCATCCTCATGTAGGAGAATGAGGAAGGAATTCAAGCTCTTATTGCTTTCATGAGCACGCCTCTAAAAAATCATGAGCTGAAATAATCTCAGACTAAATAACATGCTTTCATAGTAGTAAAGGCTTTAAAAATTTTCAGATTTTATATTTTACACTCTCACTCTCTTGTGTATGTGCCTGAAATTACAGTAAAAAGAATATTGAATCACCAACATGTTCAATGTAATAACAGAGGAGCGTGGGTGGCTAAAACCCAAGAATATGACATAGAAATCAAGCCCACCAAGTTGGTGAGAGGGAATGCACTATGCAAAGAAATGGCAGAAAGTCAGGTGGATGAAGATCCAGAAGCTACACAATTGGTTCTAGCAGTAAGTATGCAAGACCCTTGGTTTGAAAACATTATTTATTTCTTGACATATGGTGAATGCCACAAAGGGTTGACTTCAAAGAAAATAAGAGATCTAAAATTGAAATCCTCTAAATATGTTATTTGGGAGGATAGATTGCATAAGAGATCTATAGAAGTTGTTAAAAGTAAGAGAAGTTGTTAAAAGTGTTTCATGATGAAGCTTGCGGGGGACACTTTTCCTCATCAGTTATTGCATTCAAGATATTGAGATAGTGTTATTATTGGCCAGGAGTGTTTAGGGATGCATATCACTGGGTGGCAAGATGTGAGAAGTGCAAAATGTTTACTGGAAAGCCACAACTAGCAGCACTCAGCCTTAGACCAGTGATAATTGAGGGACCATTTCAGTAGTGGGGTCTTGATTTTATTGGCCCTATAAATCCCACATCTAGCACAGACCATACCTACATAATCACAGTGATAGAATACTTCACAAAATGGGTGGAGGAAAAAGTGACCAAGAAAATACTTCAGAGGTAGTATGTGAGTTTATCAAAGAAAACATCCTGGTAAGGTTTGGCGTGCCTATTAAGTTAGTTATGGATAATTCCACATAATTCTCTTCTTAGGAAATTACTAAATTTTCTTTTGAGTATGGCATTTTGATCAGTCACTCATCTGACTATTTCCCTCAAGGAAATGGTCAAGCAGAGTCCAGTAACAAGAACTTAGTGAACATCATGAAGAAGCTTGTCGCAGATAACTAGAGAAATTGGCATAAGAAAATCTATGAAGCTCTCTGGGAAAATAGAGTGACTCCCAAAAGAGCCATTGGTGTATCTCCTTTTGAACTTGTCTATGGGATCAAATCCAGTCTTCTCTTGCCATTGGAATTAGAAACTTGCAAACTGAGAACAACAATAGAAGATGGTACATATGAAGATGGTTTAGAAAAGAGGATTCTTTACTTGAACAAACTTGAAGAGGAAAGGGAGAAAATGGTAGATCATATCACATGACATCAAATGCGTGTGAAGAACTTGTTTGATAAAAAGAGCAGACCCCAGAAATTTATAGAGGGAGATATGGTGTTGTTATGGGACAGGAAGAGGGCACCCAAAGGCATGCATGGAAAATTTGAAACACTGTGGAAAGGACCTCTCAAGATTCACCAGGATTTTGAGAAGAATTATTTTAAATTGACCTATCCAGATGATGAGGTACTACCCCTGACATATAATGGTTAGAACTTGAAGCTGTATCAAACCTAAATTTAAAATAGGTAAGCCCAGTATTGTACAATAGTTACGTTTAGTTCTTGCTTTTATTTTCCTTAGTTAGGTTTCCTTTCTGCTTTCCTTTCCGTGTCTTGCTTTAGTTTTTTTGTGAGCTGCCTTTTATTGAGCTTTGCAAAACTAGAGACTTGAGTTCCCTTCTTGGACATGTGAATGTCCAAGTCCCCAAACAGAGCTAGTTGTTGCCCCACTTTTGGTGTACATACCTTTCAGACAAAAGTGGATGTTTAATGTGTAGTAGTGGTCTTGAAAGTGTTGTGTAATTTTGGAGTCTAAGTCTATCTTTCCCCTTAAGCTAGGAGGCCTTTATCAAATTTTCCCAATTTGACTTCTCCTTTGTAAGCTAGGAGAATTTGTATCTGAAGTCATGTTTTATCGGGTAGTTTTATGCTCCCAAATCTAATAAAGGTCACAATTCAGAGATTTCTAAAATTTATCTTGTGTAATTTTGTAATTTGTAGCTTTGATACTTTATCTTGCCTCCATGGTGGAAAATTGGTTTCGGGCTTCTCCATGGCGGAAAATCACCTATAGAGTGCGTTTTCTGCAAATGACTTCCAAAATGTCTCAGCAGTCAGTACAGTTTGAAAGTGGATAACTTGGGTTTAGAAGATTATTACATTCAAAATGCATCTCTGTAGGCTGAGAGGAATGATTGAATGAAGAAAATTCTAGAATGCAAGCTTGTTGGCGGAAAAGAAAAAAATGGCTTCTCCACTACTCCAACAGGCGGGTTTCAACCTGCGGAGTACATTTTCCACCAAATCATTAAAATGGAAGAACTTTGAAGAAGAATCTATCTCATAAGTGATCCAAGGCATAAAGAAAGCCGATGAAATCAATACATATCATTTTAGCATCTCAATAGGATAAAATTCTCCCTCAGTGGATTTTTGAGTAGAGAGCACCCCAAATGCATGTCTCCGCCCACAAGGGAAGTGGGAAAGTAATTTTCTGCTACTTCTAGAAAGTTACCGTTATGGTTACTAAAGTGAAAAGATGTTTCTTGATGGCCCATAGGGGTAAAGTAATTAATTAAAATAAATCCATTTTACTTCATAATAGAATTTTTCATTAATAATTTAGTCCTTTCATTCGTGTGGAGCGGGAAGTCGGCCTTTAAATGGTAAGAATTCAAAAGTTATAAAATCAGTGAAAGGTTACAAACAGGAACTACCATCTGTTTGATGAATTGTTTGAATTTGAAGCTCTTGATACTAATTGTCCTCTGCTCTTGCATTCTTGAGAGATATCCTTATGTTCTTGATTCAAAATCAATCGAAGCATGGCTTCTAGATTTATGGGATTTGATGGGATGAACGACATCACTTCTTATTGGCACAAAATCACAAACACCTCACTGAAGTTATTCGATATGCAGAACTTTTAGAACATATTGAAGGCAGACCAAATGCATCCTGTCACTAAGAAGCTGAAAGAGAGTGGGTTGGTTGAAGTCGTTAGCTTTCCCATTTCAGTTCAAGCTCCAGAGCTTGTTCAGGAATGTATAGCTCGATCTAATCTAGATACCAAGAAAATCCTTCTGCCAAATGACATGGTGCTACTCTCCATTGACTGGGACTCTATCCAGAAATCCTTGCGCATTCTGGAGCATGCTGAATATTCAGAAATGACACATAGTCAGATGGTTACCAAGTATGGAGAAAAGAATGTGGTGTGGAAGAAGGAAATAATGAAGTCATGGTTTCAAGAGCTGAGGAGTGCCAAGGGCAAGTTTCCTAAAACATTATATGGCATGAAACTGAAGCTAGAGGGGCTAGAAGATGATGGCCAACATATGTATGATAATACATATTTGGAGAAAATAAAGCCACTCCCTATAAGCTCTGAGCCCATGCTAGGGTAGGCCATTAATGACTTGCTGACCTTGATGGGTGGAATCTACAAAAGGACAGAGTAGTAGGTCGAATAGGCTGCAGGCAGAAAGAAGAGGTCTGAAAGAAAGCCATCATCTTGAAAAAATCCTGCCAAAGTGACTTTGAAAACTGCAATGACTTATTCAGCAACAATCCCAACTTTAGCTAAAGGATTAGCTTAGCCAGTGGGAGGAGGTGATGAACCTCCTGAGAAAGAGATCCCACTAGAGAAGACCTGCGGAGAAGGCCCACTTCCAGACATCAGATCAATTGAAGAAGAAGTATCCACAGACCTGGTCAAGTCTGCAGTTGAACTCACTAAAGGTGAAGAGCCTGAGCAACCAGTTAAAGCTAGTGTGGTAGATACAAAATTTGACACTTCAACCCAAGATACTCCAAGGTGAGGATCCCCTATCATAGTCAATGTGGGTGAAGATAGCTCCAGTACTGCAGCCATGGAATCAAATGAAGAGATTGGAAAGCAATAGGACGTTGCTCAAGTTGTTAAATTAGTCTCCTCCTCTCCTACTTTGGTGAAAACATTTGCTTCTAGGCCTAAAGCTACCCGTCTGGTCATCAGGAAGCTATTCATAGAAGAGTTGGTCTCTGCTTCCAAAGTTACTAGAGATGAATCCTGGATAGAGAATACTCTGGAGTGCAAAAGGAAGAGAGCAGAGGAGGGGACTTCTAGCAAAGATACTCTTTCATGGGCCTTATAGCCCAACACCACTGTGAGTAAAGTAAAGTAAGTAAAGACAATTCTACACTGGGATGAGATCCTGAAACTGGACATTTCACTATGGAAGTGGCCAAGCCTATGAAGGAGGGAAGATTAAAGGATATGAATGCCTCTGATTTTCATTTGCAATCATTTGATATGGGGCTGGCTTGTCATGAAACTAAGGTATATTGGTGGAAGTCTACCAATGTGGTAATAGAATAAGAGCTTGAAGAGCTCAATAATGCTAAAGTCCAACTTAAAGCAGAAGTAGCCGAGCTAACTAACTTCATCAGATAGCTCATCACTCTGATCACAAGCATTCCCAATACCCAGACCACTCTTGATCCCAGTGCTCTGAAGAACCAAGCCATCATAACTAAGTTTCAAGAGGACTAACATTTTGGCCAGATTGGCAAGCGCTGGATTGAGAGGCTCGATTTTGATAGACTGGTAGTTGTTGAGAAACTGGGTAATGCTCTCCTAAGGCTGGAAACAAAGAGGAATAATATTAATAAGAATTTGTAGACTCTCACATCAGAGAGAGAGAGAGATGTCAAGAATGTATATTAATGTTGCACGTGGTGGTTAAAGTGAAGACCAAGGAGGAATTAAAGGCCAAGGTCTTGCAGAAATTAGATGAGCCTTTGATCGAATGACTTCAAAGCCTAGAATTTAAGATGAAGATGATCATCCAAGCTAAAGAAGGATTGCAGCAGACATATGTCAAAATCAAGGAGGAGTAGAAATTTTTTTAAAAACTCCTTTAGGGTCTGCACACGAAATCATAGACAAGCGGTCAGGGAAAATAAATGATTAGATTGGCCAGTATATAGAAATCATTTTTTGATTATGTGCATAAGCTGGTAGAACAGTCTTCCTCCCATTTGGACAAGGTGCTAGAACTCCAAAAATTGAGTGGATGCATTTTTAAAGCCATGGAAGAGCTGAAAGATCAGATGGATGCGATCAAGAGCCTAGCCAAAGAACATTCCAAATGGATCATCAGATATACTATTGTCCATATCAATAGGCACAAAGAGCTCATCCCAATCATTACAGTTGTCACTGCCTATAGGGATAAATTAGACAAGGGGAAGAAAATGGAATCATAGATAGATTTCCCCTTGTACTAAATTTTGATATTTATTGTAACGGACAAACTTTTGTTTATCATTTTTGATTAGAGAAGAACCATTTCGGTTACCCTTTTTGTAACGGTCCAACTTTGGAACTCTATATGTACTATTTTCCAAATCAATAAAAAGTTTGGCTAAATTTTGGTGTCCAGGATGACATTTTGCTGAGTCAAATTTGTATATGTCTAAATACCATTGCTTTAACTGTTCCATTGCATTGCATTTATCTTTCTACTGATTTGAATGTTTCCTTGAGATTAGATTTACAGTTTATGATTGAACCAAAGTTTTGTATTATGATTTGATACAGTTAACCAGAGGGGATTCTAGTGTTAGTCTATATTTGGGAGATGTTCCTATGAAATAGATTTACTCATTGTTTCTTAATCATAGATCCTTAGTTGTGCATTTTCATCTTCATTATCTATCATTGCATTACCAATTTTTAGACCTCGTATGATTACTGAGATCTCTAGATTGGCTAGATTTAGTTGAAATTAATCTGCTTGAGCTAGTTTCTGTCTAGGCCTAGCTTGGTTTACCTCTTCTATTCTTAGGTTAAGAACATACCCCTGTTAGATTAGGAAAGATTCATATTTATTTTAAATCATTTATTTAAGGGAGCTGTACCTTCAAATTTAGAGGGAAATTAGTTATTCATTTGCATTTCCCAACTGTTGTATTCGATTGATTCTTTAATATTTGGGTATTTTGGAGTTAAAGTGAAAAAGGACAATCTTTTTACCAATAATATGATCAAATAGTATTTAATCATAAATAGTTGTAGAGTAATTATGATTTGATCATATGTAAATTTCTAGGAGAGCTACAATAGTTCTAACATCATGAATTAAAAACATTAAAAAGTACATCATGAATTAATTATGTAATGACATAAAAATTAAAAACATCATGAATTAATTATGTATTGAGTAAGTAAAAATAGGTTTTGAAAGGACCCAAAACCTTTTGCAATGAGATCAAAGGACACACATTAAATTTCAAACCAAAATTTTCTACAACACCTGAGGATACATAGGCCCAAGGCACCAAAAGAAAACAACAAAAAAAGATAGAAGACATAAAAATACAACAATAGAAAAAGACAACAAGAATAAAGCAAGGCAACAGCTAGAAATTTTTCATTAGTTCTTTGGCCTGGATGACTAGGAGCTCCATGTTTCTTGTAGACGCCTTCAAATCCTCTAGATCATCATCCTTCTTTTTGGTTCTGGTGTGAGTTCTTTTACCAAGACCTATGCTCTCTGTTATCTCCTTAATTTTATCTCCTCTATTATTCTCCAATTTAGTAACCAGGATCTTATTGTGGTCCACAGAGGCTTTTAGAATTTGGAAGCTCTGCTCACTAATTTTCTTTAGATTACTTTCCAACTTCTCCACTTTACTCTCCAAGATGGTAATCTTAGCTTCATAGTTTCTATCCTTGACGTCCTTGCCCAAATCATTCAGCTTCATTTCCATTTGGAGGACAGTGCCACCTAGATCCCTAAAGGACTCCCATTTGCACACATCTTCCATCCAGGGCTTGTCTCCAAGGTTTGCCTTCCTGATCTTATTGACAATTTTGTCCTGCTCCTTTAGGCCAACCTTAATTTTTTTAGTATCCTGAGCAATATTAACCATAAAATGGATAAAAGACAAAATAATCTCCTTTTGATTGTGACCAATCTGAACTTCACCCTTTTCTTTGTTTCCAACATCATCAAAAGCTTGATTAGTGTCCACATTGTTAGTCTGGTTACCAGGAGGGGTGGTATTTTTTCCCGTAGTGTCATTGATAACATTATTGTCCTCCTCCATATTTTGCTGAACATTTTGGGTGTCATCCATAGTTTCATTACCTCTTCTCTAAGAAGATTTTAATTTTTATTATCCTTTTTTTTTTCTTACTCTTTCTAGGGCTTTCATTAATTTTTTCCTCCTCATTTGAGGATATGAAAATAGTCTTTTTGGTTTTACCTCCTTTAACCTTCTTGATATTTGAATTCTTCTCCTTATTTGGAGGGGTTTTTCTCTTTTTCCCCTTAGGGTTCGTCTCCTTCTCATCCATGTTTTCATCCTCTAATTCAAACTTAGAATTAGACTCACCAACCTTCTTATTTTTACTAATTTTCCTTGAAGCACTACCCTTCTATTTGTCTTTCCCTTTGGCGTTGTTACCCAGAGCACCAATCAACTCATCCTCAGTATCCTCCTCAAATTTTTCACCCGAATCCTCTTCCTCCATTTATTTATCACCAAGGGCATTACCCTTAAGGAAGGGTTTGTCAACTTTATTTAATTTTAATAGATTGTAAATCAAGACCAAAGACCTTGATGGGAGGCATGGTCCCCATTAGGGTCTTTTTGGAAATCCCTCATAGATTGTCTCATAGAACTAAAAAGATAGTAGGGAATAATAATCTTGTCGTCATATCTAAAATGATTTAAATGAAAAAATGATTCCCATAAGCATGAGAGTACCTACCATCCAGAGTGATATAGATGATAGCCGCATACAGAATGAAATGCCAAGGATGACTAATATTTTTGGGATTATGGTACCCACCAACCCTTTTGACAAGTCTGGCCGCTTCACTGTCATTCTTTGAAAATATTTATAGAGATTTATTAGAAATGCTTCTATTGTGGTAGAATTTGATACCCTCCTTCGACATTCCTATGACCTCATCAATCAAATCTTTAGTGACCTCAATCCACTAGTTTTCAAAGGAAATCTCCCCATTCTTCCAGTTTTTGATGAAATACTTTGTTATGGCAGGATTGCGACCATGAAGCCTTTCCATGTAAACTATGAGACAACCTTTCTCTAGAATTATGCAGACTTCCTCACTATGTTTCCATTCTTTGCAACTTGCGGACTCATATCTCTTCTTGTTTCCACCTATGTTTCTTCTGTCAAATTGATTTTTTCTCTTCACAATACACTTAGTTTGAAAACCCTCAATCTTCTCTGTGTTTTCAACCTCCTTAAAAAACACCCATAATCCGTGAGAAATAGCATGATGAGAACGAAGTAAATTATTGGAAATGATAGAGTCATAAATATTTCTTACATAAATCGACATCTTTCCCATCATTAATTAATTTCCTTTCCATTGTTTGATTATTGTGGATGCACTCCTTCAAAATGAAATATTTTATATCGTACGCTATACTCTCTTCAATTTTCCACATGTTTGTGTTATCATTTCTACATGCCTGGTTGGCTTCCCAATCAAAAACTCAATTTTCTTCATGGTAGGCATGGGTAATTATGCACTTTTTAATAGTTCTTATTATCTCCTTATCACCTTGCATAATTTTCTCGATCGACCATGAAGGAGGTGAAACATTATTAAGACACTTAAAAATGTTCAAGGAGTCCCCCTCTAACCATAAAAATTCTACCAATTGAACTCCTTAGCAATCAGAAGACCTTGGTAAGCCTACATGGCTTCCGCAACATGATTATTTTTGATACCTATAGGAATAGCCCTAATAAATCTTCATATTCCTTTTTCATCATGAAGCACAACACCACACCCAACATTTTCAGGGTTGCCTTTAAAGGCCCCATCAAAGTTCACCTTCATCCATCCTATAGGGTGATATTACAAAAAAACCTCTTCCCTAGGATTTCTTTGATCATTATTTTTATCTTCTATTCTCAAATTCTTTAAAACATCAATATCCCCCACCACCCTAGTATTGGGATTGCATTCCATGATTTTATAGTTTTCAATAATCAATATTTTTGTTCTCTCAAATAAGATTTTGGGAGGGATAGATTTATCTCTGAATATTCTATCATTCTTATCTTTCCAAATAGTCCATATTATGTGGGGAAAAGCAATCTTCCATATCCTTTTTATCATCTTAATCACAGTGATAATATCCCATGAATTTAACAATCTTTGAACATCCAAAGGAAAAATCCAATCCAGCTTGAAAGTCTTCAAAAAAAGGGACCAGATTTGTTCAACAAAGGGATAATAGATAAACAAGTGGTTAGTTGACTCTTCCTCCATCCTGAAAATAAAACACATGTTAGGAAACTTCATACCCCTTATCTTGAGGTTATCAAGAGTAGGGATCTTATTTTGAAGCATCATCCAGAAGAAAATATTGATTTTGGGGGTCAGTCTTTTCATCCAAGATTTGGCCCATAAGGGAGCATATTGATTGTCAAAATTATGATTGTAGGAAGAAGCCATAGTAAAGTTACCATCAGTGGTAAATTTCCAAATCAGGTGGTCTTCCTCATTGCTCAAAATGAAGGAATTGAGGTTCATATTCAAGGTTTTAAGAGCAGGATCAATAGTGGTGAGGTCCTTCCAATGACCACTATCCCAATAGTCAGCAACTTTGGATCCTCTATTGAGTTTACAATGGGCAACATGGTTTACCTAAGGGGGTTTATCTAAAAAAGAAGATTCACCAATCCAAACATCCTCCCAAAAGTCCACCTTATCACCTTTTCCCACTTTCCATCTTACCCATCTTCTGATGAGGTCTTTATTTTTAGTCACATTCTTCCAAATGCATGACCTAGCTGGAATCTCTTCATTGGCTAAATTTTTTTGGAGAGATGGAAGATCCATTTTATATTTATTGTTCCATCTAATTCTCTACCCCCCTTCGATCTATAACCCCTCCAACCAAGCTTAACAAGAAGGGATTCATTAATATCCTTTATTCTTTTGAGACCAAGACCCCCCTTTGATTTGGGAATACACACTTTTTCCCAAGAAACCAGAGAAAATCTCTTTTTCTTTTCAACTCCTGACCAAAGAAAGTTTCTTTGGATATTCTCAATAGCTTCAACATATTTATTATGAGTTCTAAATAGGCTTAAATCATAAAGAGGTATACTCTGAAAGGGGGATTTCAATAATTGTACTTTACCAGCTTGGCTGAGAAGTGCACCTTTCCACTCAGCGAGCTTCATGTGAAACTTGTCAACAATAGAACTCCATAACGCTTCATGAGGATTTAGACCAAGGGGAAGACCCAAGTAGGTGGTAGGAAGCTGACCAATCTGACAACCCAAAATTCTACTAATTTTTTGTTTTCTGTATAAGTCAAATATAATTATATCAAGAAAGCAATATCAAATAGATAATATAATCGCATAACTCATACATTTCAATGTCATTGATCTTCTTCTTCATCCAACTCTTTGTCGATATCATCCAATCTAGATTAGATATTTTAAGGATTGGTCATATCATCATCATCTTCATTGATATCAGTTTCAATAATATCATCATCCACATGAATATCATTTTCATGAACATTAAATCCTACATAATCATGATCTAGTTTCTTTTATTCAACATCTTTGTCAGGAAGATCATCAACTAACTGTTGATACTGATCATCATCTACATCATCTTCTATTTATTTGGTATCTTCTTCTTCCACCTCAATATAATTTTCTGACCTTCCTCTGGATCATGTCCAAAAACAAATGATCAACCTAGTTTACCTAGAACCTCTGAGTAAAATACCTTCTCACATTGGCTTGGAAGAACATAGGGCTCATTTTTAGCTCACTCGATTGACCTTGTATTAACCATGGTAAATCTATTATCATGTTTAATAATTTTCCTCTCTAGATCATTTTCATTCAATCGTAGCTTGTACCATTGGATGACGAACAAAACTAATTTGAAGGACTTAAAGTCACTTTCAAGTATATCATCCAAAATCCCATAGTACCAATTTTATGAGACTTTTGGATGGATTTCTCTTCTAAATGAAACATTAGTCATCTAAAAGACTGTAGTTATCCCATAATCACAAGTTTTCTTCGTGTCATCCAAATTTTTGAATCAAAATTTATGAACATTGCACCACATAGCCTTGTGGTGTTTCACTTTCAATATGTCAAACATGTAAAAAATATTGCATTGTTAGTTTCTAAACATATTTATTCTTGGTTGAATGTATGCAAAGAAAAAATAGTCAATACACACACACACACACACACACATCAATATAATTAAAAATATTTAAATAATACGGGTGATTAAAATATTTATACATACCTTTTTCTCTCTTCAACCATATGCTAAATCAATTTACCTTGGTGTAACATTGGAATCTCAATTACGATGAGCTTCTTTAACCAATGAAGCCACACCTTCCCATGTTAATGCGTGACTAAATTGTTGACATCGTTCAATCCATATTGTCATCCGATCAAGATTGTTTACGATGTAAAAATGTAGTGCATCCCACTCTCAATCAACTGTATCAAAAAAATTGAAATTAAAAAATGATGTATAATTAGTTAATTACCATGGTATACAAATTTAATTTATAATTGATGTACCTAAAAACCTAACATCCTCATACCAATGATCTTATTATCTTTCATAAGAAACCCCTGAACTATATGTATCCAAGACCCATTGTTCACACATTTCAAATTCAGCATATCGAATGAAATCAATTAAGTAAAGGAGAAAATAATCAATATAGGAGAAAGTAACAAAAAAAAGATAGAGTAAAGAAAGTAGATAAGGAAAATATGAGTAATCAAGTAATCAACATACTAGTTATTCTATTTCAAATATATGCCACTTTGAAGTAGAGATTAGAAGTAGAAAAAATATTTAATCTACTATAAAAAGCTTCAACTTTGAGATATAGTTGGAGAATAGGTCTACCCGCCTCAGTTTTGTAGAGCCTGAAGAGCAGGGGATATCAACCATAAATCACTAGATCCCATTCATTGGCCAAGTCACTTGGAGAGTTTGAGCGAAAAGCTTGACATACTTTGAGAACTTTCCAATTTGTTTGTTGGAACCTCAAAATTTTGACACAATTTTGACCATATATATGAACTATAAGACCTTTTCCCAGTGAACCATGTTAGTCATCAACAAGCTTTTTTAAAATTACTGAGTTTTTCTAATGAAGTTTCACCACAATAGTAGCCCAAATAGAATGCCTATCTTTGCCAAAAATATTTACTTACATTACAACATGAATGTTGGGAAGAAATATTTATTCTAATATTAGATTGTAGGTTATATAAAAATACCTTATAAAATATAGAGAAAAATACCTAATAGAAAGCTTCTATGATCCATTAAAAAATCCAAGTAAGAGAGGCACATATAACCTTGGTTCATACATTTTTCGTTGTTTTGTAAAGATAGAAAAAAGGGTTGTGAAATAGAGAATCCATCACTATTTTACAAAGATAGAAAACAAGAGTTACAAAATAGTGAAGCCATCACTATTTTGCAAAGACAGAAAAAGGGTTGCAAAATAGAGACCCCATCGTTGTTTTGCAAAGACAGAAAACAAGAGTTGTAAAATAGAGAACCCATCACCATTTCACAAAGGACATAAAGTAAAGGTTGAAAAATGATGAAGTCATTACCATTTCATAAAAGATGTTAAGAAGGGGTTGAAAATATCGAATCTAGCACTATTTTGCAAACAACATATTTTCCATTTGCGAATTGGAAAAATGGTCGCCATTTCAATGATATGAATAAAAGACATTTGAAAAGTAGTGAAAGTGCTACTAAAATGAGTTGACCATCATTTCATCATAGTGATAGAACACACATGTGGAAGTGGGATGGGAATTAAATGCTTATGAGCCCAGAATTAAAAGAGTCAATGCTTGAATAAAACAACATAAGTGATAATTGAGCTTCAAGGATTTGTTGAGACGAAAGTGAAGTGGTGAGAAGAAGTTTGTCGTTAGTTGCAGAAGGCTTGGAAGAAATCAGTAAGTTAACCTTTCTACTTGCAGCTCAAATGTTTAAAATTCCTAAGAGAAAGGTTAAAGTGGAAGAAAAGGGTGAGGTACAGAATGTCCCTTTACAAAAATCCCTCCTAGATGTATTTCTTGGGTTCGTTGATACTAGAACGAAGGTCATTTTCCAATATTTATGGTCTGAATGTAAATATGTTAATATACCACATACCGGTTGGTCCATTTTTTGGTATTTCTACAATAATAGGGATGAAAATGTTCCTAGGTCTAACCCTTGGAAGCTTGACCTAGAAAAATTTATTGAGCCAAATGTGTTCATAGATGTTTATCTTATTGACTAGTTAGACTGTAATTACAAACAAGAAATCAAAACGGTTAGAAGAGTAGATAGAAACCCAATTCTTATTATTTCTAAATCATGTACAACTGAATGTTTTTGTTTGAACAAGCAAGCACTTACCAGAATTGACAGGGAGGGGTACCCAGTGGACTATGAAAGGATGGTAAGGAGTATGGGGCTGCAAGAGGTAGCATATTTTAGGAAGAGGGCACATAATAAAAAACCAATGATGGTGACTGGTAAGGCTCAATTTCCTACATTGGAATTTATGAATTTATTTCAGAAAACATATCACAGGTAGTGCCAGTTTTATGATGATGATCATAGAGGAAGAATGCCAATAGATTTGATGTATATGTCAATGAGAATTCAGAATCCAAATGTCAACCTAAAATTTTATATTACTATTGAGATTGAAAGGATTTTACAGAGCCAATTAGTCTATTGGAAGACTAGGAAATTTTTTAAAAATTATTCTCTATTGTGCCATCTAATCCTGTTCCAAAATAGCAATATGTTCATACACTCCATGAAATTGACCATGGTGGCTGATCAAAGAAGTAGTCTCCCAATTTAGCTATGGTGTAGGGTGTTGGATAAGAACATTAGACATTGTAATTACAAGACTTTTCATGACTCATTTGTTCTGTGGATATTGAGGGCACTTGGGATACAGATGGAAAGACTTTCTCTTAAGATAAGGGTTGTGTTGAGACCATTGGGACATAATCTTGAGAAGGGTTACACCCATAATTTTTCTGACTATATTTATATGAGTGATCACACTCTTAGTAGATCTTATGGGTGAAAGCAGGCCCCTCATAAACTACATGTATTTATTTTTGATATAGTTTATTTTCTAGAGTTTATTTGGCAGTTGATGTGGTTTGAAAGGGAAGTAAATGAACCAATAAAAAGGGAACTTTCATGCCCCATGTGGTCATATTTATAGGGTTTTCTATTGGTTATGGTTCTATTGAACAAGTTCAAATTTATTTAAAGGGAGCATATCATTTTATAGATAGAAAGGAAAAGGCCTATGACCTTGAAGATCACATTAAGTCCTTCATTAAATAATTTAAGCATCAAATAGACATAATTGAAGATATTCCCCAAAATTGTATGAATCTTTCAGATGTCATGTAAAAATGGAAAAAAAATGGAACATATTTAAATAGTTAGAAGATGAAAGACAACAAAAGGGATTTCCACAGTTTCACCATGATCAGACCAATAGGATAATAAGAATGAAATTGTGTTTGAGATATTTTTAAAAATTATTTGGAAAATATACAAGTGATGTTCCACTAGAGGTTAAGCATTTTCCTCCTAAAAGACATAAAAAGTTAATTATTCATGATTTAGATTTTGATGATACATCAAATTCCCCTCCTACGAAGAAAAAGAAAGAAGAAGTGGCACCTATTGTACCCCATGATGAATCATAAGGAGAAGGAGATACTAAAGACACCTCTAGTGCACTTAGAGCACTTGGTAATGATGAAGAAGTGGAAAGGCCTAATTCTCCATTGGTATTTCAGGAGGAAGTTCATGGTTATAATGTTCACCTTTAGGAAGAAGAGGAACCTATTAATTTCATGGATGAAAGGGAAGCTATATAAAAAAGATTTATTGAGGATGAAAAATTTATTGAAACTCGGTAAATCAAGGAGTTTTGGATATAGATGAAAATGAAAAGTTTTGAAGAAAGGAAGTGATGCAGAGAGTCTAAAATTCTAAGGTTTACCCTTCTCCAAATTGTTAATCAACTCCCTTGAACCATCCAATGGTTTCAACCACCTATGTCTCCTTCACCAAGTTTGGCCTCCTAGGCTATGGTTTCAACTTTCCTCCTAGGTATAGTTCAAATGATGAAGAAAAAATGCATAATCAACTTCAACTAGTCCAACTAGTCCCCCACTTACCTTGTTATCTCCCTTGATTTCCCTTTAGAAATCTAAGCCCTTGCTTAGGATATTTCCCAAAATTACCTCATGTCCTTTCCCATGTTCTTGGTACCTTAAATTCCCATTTGAAATCTTTTCAAACACTTCTGGCCACCTTGCCAATCCCTTTGTTATTGCTACCCAAAGATAGTCCTAATTAGGCCTAATTGTATTAGGTCTATTTTCACTATTTTTGGTCAATTTCTAAAAATTATTCTACACAACCCTATGGAAGGCTATATGATTCTAAAATCTGTCACCTAGCCCTTCAATAATCTAAATTTATAGATCTTCAAGACACCCACAACCCTAGTTTTCATCAGGCCCTAGTTTCTAGGCTATATTTTAGGCCTCTGGACCAGTGTATGCAAAATTCATCCAATAGGTCTTAAAAATTCATGCCAACACTTGAAACAAATTGGAAATTCAAGGGGACACTCTAGGGCTTCCACACATGCCACTTAGATGTCCATACCAGATCATGGGTGTGCTCTTTCAATTTGATCTTCACTCTATCCTGGCTCACCTACTCCAAGCAGTCAGCCTAGGGTATCACTCTAAAACTAGGAGTTAATTTGAAAGAACCAAAATAGAAACAAAAACACTTTGTACAGACCCTAACCTATCATTCCAAAAGGACTCATTCATTTTCAACCATGGATGCTTAGGTTAGAGCCATTTTGTTCATGCAACTCTGCAAATGGATGTTGCAGACACTGTCACAGTAAACAAGGTGTAGCTCTGTAATCCCTTAACTTGAATATGAAAAAAAAATCTAAGAATATTCTCTACACCCCCATAAAATCATATTGCACAATCTAAGTTGTACACAACCGTACAAGATTGCTGAAACACTATAATTAAAAGGAAAAAACTCAGAAAAACATGTGTACAGTACTTTCACACGTGTGGTCTACAACTAAAACTTCATTAACCTCCAAAAATATTCATCCCATGCTCAAATACCTCAGCATGGGTGGTTACAACCATCCATTTCGTGATTTACAACTTCTTGCAAGCAAGTTTTGCAAAATTGCAAAAGTTGCAAAAGGAACTTTTGAAAGTTGCTAAGCAATTTGTGCATTTCTTGCTTTTTGATGATTTTGGTCAACTCGATGCTCATTAACCTATCCTAGGACCCTTTTTAGGTCACTATGACCCTAAAGGATACCATTTCCCATAGTTTCTCCAAATTAGCAACTTTTTAGACCATTTGACAACTCTTATAACCTATGAGCAACTTGTGCTCTTACAAACAAAAAGGAACGAGCTCGGATCCAAAGACTTGTGGATCTTATTACAAACACATTAAAAACTCCTAAACAACCTTAACCAACATCTCACCCAACTTCAAACCAAAATCAGAGGTGCTCTGCACCATACTCCCCTGGGACAATTAACTCAAGTCCCTTGAGTTAGAAAGTCTTCAATGGTGACTCCATGCTTGAGTATATCTGCATCCATCATCCAAGTGTCTTTAGCATTTGGAAATCCTTTCCACTTCACAAGATACTCTTTGTAGGTACCCATCGTGGTCTTCTTGATCACCTTGGAGTCCAATACACTGTCCAATTTCAGAGGTTAAGGAGTGGGAAAATATCTTATCTGATCTTCTTCTCCCAAGTCTGAAAGAGTTTGCTGACAAGTATCAGAGGGAAGACCCTTATATGGATATAGATCACACACATTAAAGATGGGTGAGATGCCCAAATCAAGAGGTAACTCCACCTCATATGCATTAGTACCATACTTATGCAATACCTTGAGTGGTCTTATCTTCTTCATCAATAGCTTGGTTGGATTTCCTTTTGGAAGTCTCTCCTTCCTAAGGTAGGCAAGTACCAGATCTCCCACCTTGAATTTCAAATCCCTCCTTATCTTATCTTCCTTGGTCTTGTACTTGTCCACTTTCTTTTGTAAAGTCTTCTTAACTTGGTCATGAAGTTATTTCATATGCCCTGCAAAGGATTCTCCTTGGGCACTCCTTCTATACTGAAAACCGAGGTCTCTCAACTCCATGATCCCTCTTGGAGTATACCCATAAACTATTTCAAAAAGGTTATTTCTAGTGCTCCTATTGATGGAGTCATTATAGGCATATTCTGCATATCCTATAATGTGATCACATGACTGTCCATGCTACTTAGTCAATCATCTTAATAGGTTACCTAGAGACCTATTTACTACCTCAGTTTTTCCATCTGACTGAGGGTGATAGGCTGAAGAGAAAGATAAGTTTGTACCTATAATTTTACAAAGGGTTCTCCAGAAGTGGCCCACAAACTTATTGTCCCTATCACTTACTATGTTGAGTGGAAATCCATGGATCCTCACTATGTCTCTGAAGAAAAGACCTGCAATGTGGGAAGCATCATTGGTTTTTCTACAAGGAATGAAGTGTGTCATCTTGCTAAACTTGTCCACCACTACAAACAAACTTTCATGTCCTCTTGGATTCTTAGGTAGTCCCAAAACAAATTCCATGCTCAAGAACTCCCAAGGTCTCTGTGGTATGGATAGAGGTTGATACAATCCAGTGTTGCTACTATGTCCTTTGGCTCTCTAGTATATCTGACATTGCTCCACAAACTTTCTGACATCTGACTGTAATTTAGGCCAATAATAATGCCTATTCACTTTCTCAAGTGTCTTGTCCACTCCAAAGTAGCCTCCCAAACCGCCTTGGTGTTTTTCCTTGACTATGTTCTCCCTCATTGATCATTGAGGTATACACAATAAGTGTTCCTTGAACAATAGTCCTTCATGCAATATATAGTTAGTAAACTCCACCTTAAAGCCTTGTTTAAACTTCACACATGCTTCATAGACATCCTTGAAATCTTTGTCCTCTTTATAAAGGTCTTTAAGGTCACTCATCCCTACACTTTGCAATTATATCTCCTTGATAGTCAAGACTCTCCTACTTAGTGCATCTGCAACTTTGTTGCTAACACCTTTCTTGTATTTTATGAAAAAATTATATGCTTGCAAGGATTCTACCCACTTTAGGTTCCTTTGATTCAACTTCTCTTGCCCATTCAAGAAGCTAAGGGCATGATTATCTGTATAAACTAAAAATTGCCTTGGTAGCAGATAATGTCTCCACTTTTTGAGTGATTTTACCATTGCATACAACTCCAAATCATAGGTGGAGTACTTTTTCTTGGCTTCATTCAACTTCTCTGAGAAGAATGCCATAGGGTGCCCCTCTTGACTCAACACTGCCCCAATGGCTAGTTTACTAGCATCACACTCCACCACAAATAACTGATTGAAGATTGGGAACCTAAGAGTAGGTAGTTCTTCTATCTTCTTCTTTAACATTTCAAAGCCTTTATCTGCTGCTTCTGTCCACTTGAACTGACATTTAATTCCTCCCTTTATAGTATTTAGTATTGGTGCACATACATGGCTAAATCTTCTCACAAACTTCCTATAATAAGAGGCTAGTCCATGAAAAATCCTAACATCTCCTATGGATCTAGGTGTTGGCCATTCCAATATAGACTTGACCTTATCAAGATCTATCTTCATGCATCCATTAGAAACAAAAAATCCAAGGTACACTAATTTAGTTTTCAAAAAATCATAGTTTTCTTGGTTGATCATCAGTTTCTCTTGGTGTAGCCTCCTCAAAACCATTTCCAAATGCTTCATGTGCTCCTCCTTAGACCTGATAAAGATCAAAATGTCATCAAGATAAACAATTACAAATTTACCTATAAAGTCAGCTAGTACTTCATTCATGAGTCTCATGAATGTACTATGTGCATTTTTCAGTTCAAAGGGAATTACAAGTCACTCATATAACCCTTCATTTGTATTGAAGGCTATTTTCCACTCATCACCAGACCTAACTCTTATTTGATGGTACCCTGATTTCAAATCCACCTTGGAAAAATAGCAAGAACCCCCTAAGTTGTCCAACAAGTCCTCAATTCGGGGCATGGGAAATATGTATCTAATTGTAATCTTGTTAATATCCCTAAAGTCAGTACCCATCCTCCATTTCCCATCCTTCTTAGGTGCAAGGACAGTTGGCACAACACAAGGACTTAAACTCTTCCTTATAAGCCCTTTCTCTAGAAAATCTTGTATCTATTTATCAATCTCTACATTCTGACTTGGAGTCACTTTATATGCTTCCTTGTTAGGTAGAGTAGCTCTTGGTTTTAGGTCTATCTGATTAATCACATCCCTCATAGGTGGAAAAGCACCAGGCAATCTGTTATCCACTATCTCATGGTATTTCTCCAATAATTTTTGTACTTCTTGAGGGATGTTGACTTTCTCCTTAGTCTCTTCTCTTGGCTTCACTATCACTACACAAAAAACCCCTCTTTCCTTCTTCATGACTTTAAGAAACTCCTTTCCACTCATGAGCATCACACTAGTCCCCACATGCTTCTCTTCATTAGGTTCTGTCAAAGGATCCATTTGAAACTTCTTACCTTTCTTAGTGATTACATAGTTGTTCTTTTCCCCATCATGAATGGCCTTTACATCATATTTCCATGGACAACCTAATAGGAGATGACATGCATCCATAGGCATTATGTCACATAACACTTTGTCTTTGTACTATCCTATTTCAAACTCCACCAAAGTTTGTTCATCCACCACTATCTGCTGACCCTTGTTTAGCCATGACACCTTGTAGGGTTTAGTGTGTGGTATCCTTCTAATCTTTAGTTTTTCCACCATCTCAGTTGAAACTATGTTCTCTATGGAACCAGAATCCACTATCACCTTTTAGATCTTCCCATGTGATCTACAAGTAGTTTTAAACAAACTCTTTCTTTGAGGTGGTTCTGCAATACTAGGAACTTTAATAAAGTCCTTCTCAACATAAGATTTTCCCCATCCAATACTAGCCCTACCTTGGAGATTGGTGATGTGACACTTTGCATGTCCTCTTCTTGTACTAACTGAGTTCTTCTTTCTCCCATGGATGAGGTGGAAGCTTTATCAGGACATCTGCCCATAGTATGGCCTACTTGGTTTCAATTGTAGTATCTTCCTATGAAGACAGTATTAGCCCTACCTTGTGACTGAAACCTACCTCTTGGAGGTCCTCTTCCTCTGTATCCTCCCCTTTGAAATAAAACTTTGTACTGATTGCCTCCATTTTTTTCTATAGATAGAGTTTCTTCTAGCCTACTTGGGCTTTGACCTCTTCCAAAGTTACCCTTGCCTCTAAATCCTTTATTTCCTCTACCTCTTTGTTGGAAATCACTCCTTTTAGCTTTCTCTTCTTCTCTCAATTCTAATTGAAAGCATTTATGCATACTATCAAGGGCCATCATACTGGTCTCATCTTGGATTCCTTGCCTCAATACATTGAGATACCTTGCTACCCTTTCTACCACTTCTTCCTATCTCCTTGCCCTTAGATTCAACTTATTAAATTCCTTAGTATAGGCACTTAGTGTCAACTCTTTTTGCCTTAGGTTCTGTAACCTATGATATATTTTTATCTCATAATTAGCAGGTAGGAATTGTGCCCTCAATCTAATCTTCATCCTATCCCAAGGGACTATTTTGTTCTTCCTAATTGTTACCCTGTCATCTTGAATCATATTCCACCAAACCAATGTCGATCCCTTGAGCCTAGCCTTGGAATAACTAACTCTTTTCTCCTCTGCCACTTCTTTGTAATCAAATTGGTTATCTATGGCCTCTAGCCAATCTATCAAATTTTCTCCATTCAAACTGCCACAATAGTAAGGAATGTGTTCCATGCTATCTTTATTGATAGATTTGAAGGCATCCAAGAACACTCTCTCTTCCTCATCCATATCCACTTCTTTTCCTTTGCCAAAGGTCTCTCCTGTCTAGCTTTCATCCTCTTCCTCACTTTTATCTCCCCATTAAGTGACTCTCCTCTTACTCTTTGATTCTGACAAATTGGCCTTTGCCAATAGTTCTTGGACCAATTCCACTATGGAATCCTTTCTCATTTCCTTGGGTGGCATCCTGTCAATCTCTTGGCTCTCCTCCCCTTCAGACATACACAAAACTTACTATAGTTCTGGCTATGATACCACTCTGATGCAGAGGGTCTAGAGTTCTAAGCTTTACCCTTCTCCAAATTGTTAATCAACTCCCTTGAACCATCCAATGGTTTCAACCACCTATGTCTCCTCCACCAAGTTTTTCATCCTAGGCTCTGGTTTCAACTTTCCTCCTAGGTATAGTTGAAATGATGAAGAAACAATGCATAATCAACTTCAACTAGTCTAACTAGTCCTCCATTTACCTTGTTTTCTCCCTTGATTTCCATTTAGAACTCTAAGACCTTCTTAGGATATTTCCCAAACTTACCTCAGGTCCTTTCCCATGTTATTGGTTCCTTAAATTCCCATTGAAAACTTTCAAACACTTCTTGTCACCTTGCAAATCCCTTTGTTATCGCTATCCAAAGATAGTCCTAATTAGGCCTAATTGTATTAGGTCTATTTTCACTATTTTTGGTCAATTTCTACAAATTATTCCACACAAACCTATGGAAGGCTATATGATTCTGAAATCTATCACCTAGCCCTTCAAGAATCCAAATTTATAGATCTTCAAGACACCCACAACCCTAATTTTCATTAGACCCTAGTTTCTAGGCTATGTTTTTAGGCCTATGGACCGGTCTATGCAAAATGCATCCAATAGGTCTTCAAAATGCATTCCAACACTTGAAACCAACTGGAAATTCAAGGGGAAACTCTAGGGATTCCACACATTCCACTTATATGTTCATACTAGATCATGGGTGTGCTCTTTCAATTTGATCTTCACTCTATCCTGGCTCACCTACTCCAAGTAGTCAGCCTAGGGAATCACTCCAAAACTAGGAGTTTAGTTGCAAGAACCAAAATGGAAACCAAAAATATATGTAAAAACCCTAACCTATCATAGAAAAAGGTCTCATTCATTTTCAACCATGGATGCTTAGGTTAGAGCCATTTTTGTTCCTGCAACTCTGCAAATGGATGTTGCAGACACAGTCACAGTAAACAAGGTTTATATTTACAATCCCTTAAATTGAAATAAAAATTGAATATGAAAAAGAAAGGTAAAAATATTATCTACACCCCCATGAAATCATATAGCACAATCTAATCCGTACACAACTGTACAAGATTGTAGACACACTGTAATTGAAAGGAAAAAAACTCAAAAAAAATCCGTACAATACTTGCACATGTGTGGTCTGCAACTAAAACTTCATTAACCTCCAACAATCTTCATCCCATGCTCAAATACCCAAGCATGGGTGGTTACAACCATCCATTTCATGATTTGAAACTTCTTTCAAGCAAGTTTTGCAAAAGTTGCTAAGCAATTTGTGCATTTCTTGCTCTTTGATGATTTTGGTCAACTCGATGCTCCTTGACCTATCCTAGGACCCTAGTTAGGTCACTTAGGAGCCTAAAGGAGACCATCTCCCATAGTTTCTGCAAAATAGAAACTTTTTAGACCATTTGACAACTCTTAGGACCTATGAACAACTTGTGCTCTTACAACCAAAAAGGAACAAGCTTGGATCCAAAGACTTGTAGATCATATTAGAAACACATTAAAAACTCCTAAAAAACCTTAAAAAACATCTAACCCAACTTCAAACCAAAATGGGAGGTTATCTACACCAGGAAGCAATTAAATCCGATGGGAGTGGAAGAGTCAAATCTTGAGGAATTCATTCAACAAACATTTAAGGAGCTTAATCTTGATGAGATAAATTGCACCTTGGAGGAGGCCAAAGAGATGGTAAATAAGAGTGACATGTTGATTGTTCAAGGACTTACCCTTCAATATTAATTTCTTTTATACCAAATCAAAAAACAAGATGACCCCACATTTGTTGCTGAATTTGATACTGATGAAATGATAGCTAGATTAGTGTATAACCCCAAGACTGAGACTTTAGCCACATGGGTGAGTTTCAAGGGCCCTCATAAGCCCAAAATTCTTGACATTGTGAAAGAAAATGATGGAATAGAAATAATTCAAACAATAGAGAACACTAATCCCTTGGTATCTTCTTTAGAGTTAATGCAGAGGGCAATGTTTAACAAAGACCAGGTCAAGCACATGTAGGAGAAACTAGAGCAGGCTCAGAATAGGGAAATGTAAATTAATAAAGTTATCAACGAATTATACCTTGAAAGGGAAAGATTTCAAAAGGAGATAAAGGAATTGAAAGGTAATGACCAAAGCTTTGGTACTACATAAAGATGCACCTTCCACACCTGTTGATGTAACACATGATAAAGTGCCAAAAGAAAATATTTAAAAAAATATGAAGAGGAAAATGACTAACGGAGAAGCATAAATGAGATTATTTTACATGAAATGATAGGTATCAAGTTTTATTGGACATGTTGGAAACATTTGACAAGCATAAGCCACAAAGGAAATAGATTTTTAGGAGATAGAAGCCTTCTCATTTTGATTTGATAAAGCTTAGTGAAGTTACCTAAAGAGATCTAGATGCACCTAAAGAGATAACGGAAATAGAGGAAATGATTGATGCATTCATAAAATAAATTGGATATATAGAGCAAGAGGAATAGAGAGTAAAGGAGAAAATGTCCTCCTTCCATACCATTAAACATTGGTCAATTCCTGAAATTTTTGATAAAGAAGGTCGTGTTAAGAGTCTAGAGGAATGAAAGATAGAATTTAAAGATATGGTTCCAGAAGTCATATCTTATTTGAAAGAGGATATTATTTCAACATCAAGAGTTTCAAAATGTTCCTAGACATAGTCGTGGTATTAGAAAATAGGTTCTCAAATTTTTTATTGAAGTCAGGACTATAACCAGTAAGAAATGGAAAGATCACTTGCTCAACATGCAAGACATCCTCCATCACCAATGGCCAACTCATGTTCAAATTTCAGAATGGGTTGATGAGTATCTGAAGCCTATCAAAAAGGGGTCCCAGAGGAAAGAACAAGCATCAAAAGAGAAAGAGAAAGTTGATAAAGGATTACATGATGAATCAGAGTTTGGGACCATCGTTCCCTCATTTCAATAATATTGTTCCTTTGTTCTAATTATATTTTCCCTTTTTTAACTTGAAATATCTTAGTTTAAAGGTTGTTATGGTGTTTTTTTAGTTATGAAAAGGTGTGATTGTAAAAGCTTTGGAGCTTTTCATTTATCCTAGTTTTATATAAAGGAGAAACCATAACTGTGTAGAAGGGATACTATATGATATAGAATATAGACATTAGATACCCGAGAATAGAAGGAAGCTATAAAAAAATCCATGTACCAAGCATTTTAGAATTAATACAAAGACTCAGTCCATTTCTCTGCAATTGTGGTGTGGATTATTTTATTATCAAGTTATTTATTTGTGATAATTAATTCAAGGAATTAATTGTCATTTTAAATTATCGTGCAAAGAACTTATTTACTTTCACACTAATTTAATATCAAGAAGTGTTGTCCTTACATTTATTGTCTGATTGGTATTCTTAGGGAGAAGTTAAACTCAGTTAGACTATTTGGTGTGTTGTGTTTAATTATCTTGTATTAATAGAATTGAATGGTTGACATATTTACCCAAGGGGTAAGTTTAAAAATTTTCTTTCAAAGTTATACATGAAGATTTGAGGAGAAGTGACTTTGTGACCAATAAGGATAAGGGCCTTGTATTACACATAAAAGGATAAAAAATTCAATTAAAATAAATTATTAATTTTAGTAGGAACATATAGAACAACTAAAAGAATAAAAGCAATCAAATTCAAAGCAATAGAAGATTTAAAGTCATTTCAAAGTAAAAAATTGAGTAGTTGAAGATAGTTTGGAAGAATACATAGTTGAATCTATTTCAAGACACTAATGCCATCTTGATAGATTACATAAAATAATATAAAAAAAAATAATCTGCTATAAATAGAACCAACTTGAAGAGTCAATTGGTGAGAAAGTTTACCTGCCTAGGTTTTGCCAAATCATTTTAAATTTTTTGATCTGTTGATTTGGGAACCAACACAATATACATAAAAACCAAATGTAAAATGTATTCTAATTAATATCCATGACCATCTTATAATGACCTCTCACTTTCCTCAATCTATCTTTCACCATCAGGTACTCCCTTTCAAATTTGTTAATGGAGTTGGGATCCCAAATGCGATCTACATGGATCTTTGTTGCAAACTTAGGGAGATATCCAGTAATGCACACCATGGTCTTGTATACCATATATCCCTCCACCATAGAACCCTCAGAATGTGCTCTTTTTCTAACCAAAGATTTCAAAAATTTCAAGTGCCTCTCAACCATCCACATTGACCTTGTGTGTACAGGTTGAGACAATTCAATCTCCTCAACTTGGTGTATGAGGTAGTGTTCTTGTGCATTGAGAAATGTCGAAGGTAGAAACTTTTTCATTTCACACATTAGATGAGAAATTTTTCTCTTCCAATAATTTATATCTTCTCTATAGATTTATTTAGATGTCATCCATCTACAAGTGATTCAAGGCACAAATATATTAATGAGATTTAACAAAAATATACAATATATTACATAACAAGTAAAACAAATGAAAAATATAAGATATAAACAAAAAATTGAACAAATATCGCTACTTACCTCATGTATTTTACAAGATCATATATAACTATCTTGAAATTGTTGTTGAAGTTGTTTGGGAGAGATATAGGTAGAACGTACTACAACTATTATAAAATGATCTTTACATTATTTTTCCAAAACTAGTAAACATAATACATTTAAAATTACTTGCTATACACACACACACACACACACACACACACACACACATGAATAATTACCTTAATTAAGGTATGTCAGTCATGTGTTTTAATCCCTAACCCAAATTCACCTTTCTTTGTTATGGTATTATTTATATTCGCAGTAAATCCTGCGGGAAACTAAATTTTTCGTATGACTTCTTTTATAGCGTTGCTTTGCTGCTCCGTTAATAACCAAGGAAGGACACTTATATTAATTTGGTATCCATTTCTATTTAATTAAATGATTGTCTTCCTAAATGTCACTGTAAATTTTAACAATTTTTTCTTTGTCATGCCTTCCATCCAATATTTTCTATAATATTCTTTTCAATATGCATTATATCAAACAAATGAAAAATTTGTAGCTGCTCATAGTAGGGCAGCCTACTAAATTGTTTGGGATAAATTTTCAGTCCTTGTGGAAGCCAACCATTAATGCCTTGATGACCTTCATGAAGAATACAAGTTAAACAAATTAACAATGACAATTATTGTCAATTACTGCATGAGTAAACAAAACACAATATAAAAATATAAATTCCAAACATATCATATATGAAAGATAAACAATTTGATCCAATGCATAACCTTGCTGATTAATTCTTTTATATTATAACTTTCATAGGTGAGGGGTCATTCTTCATAGTTCTGATATACTCTCTTCTTTCCCATTGAAAAAATGTTTTTTAGTAGTTTGATACTTATGATTTATGTGAAGGAATAGCCTATACTCATCAAACACCTACTTTCCTAAATTTGTTGAACGACGAGATATCATCTTTGGACCACAAACTGGACATGCAAATTTTCCCTTTCTTTGAAGACCTACAAGATCATATATAATTGGATTAAATATGTCAATTTTTATAATTATATATAATGAATAGATTATTTAAAAAAGATGTGTGATATTTACTTCATCAGATTAAATATGTCAATTTTTATAATTATATATAATGAATAGATTATTTAAAAAAGATGCATGATATCTACTTCATAAAATTAAATATTGTTAAAGTGTAGTCGAATATTATAACATACCACAAAAATGTGTTAGCCCTGGGGTATCCTGAATTGTCCATACAAGCATTGTATGAATTGAATTTGTCTTTGTCCTATTGGTCTAGAGACGTCATACATAGTGATTCCATTCCATAAGTTTAGTAACTCATCGATAAGAGGCTCGATATATACATTCAAATATTTAGAATGGTACTTACCTAGTTGAATGAACATAAATAATACATAATTATTATAATCATTTTACTGCAATACATACATACATACATACATACATACATACATATATATATATATGACTATTAAATGAAAAAAATAGTCATTAGGTAGAAAATAAGACAAATGAGATGCTACTACATTAAATAAAATTGATGTAAACAAATACCTGGAACAATCATTGCCAACATTATGTGTTCCCTCTTTATTGACATCCATGGAGGGATGTTATTATTGATAACAAAAACATGCGACACTAAGTAAATAGATCTTAGCTCTCCAAATGGAATGACACCATCCACTGCCAATGAAAGCTTGAGATTACGAGGTTCTTCTTTAAAGTGTGGCCATTTTTCCTCCATGTCCCTAAATGTAGAACCATTTGCAAGCATTCGAAGAATTTCATCTCCACTTCTATTTCATGCATGGTAATTCATAAATTGTGTTAAGATTTCATACCTAAATAATTGTTGGATACGTGGAATAATGGGAATATAACAAAGAACCTTGAAAGGCACATTTTTTGTTAGTTGATCTGTTTGATATCTACTGATATGACATTATGGGTATTTTATTGTAAATTCATATTTTTATGATATATAATATGATCATTGGGACATGCATCTATTGCTTGATACTCCATTCCAATATCGTTTATAATAGAAAATAAATCTTGACTTGAGCGAGTTAAAATATTTGATGGTGGTAACAAAAAATTCACCTATCAATCTACAAAAAATACGAGTTATGAACTAAAAACAAAAATAGATGAAAAAGATGACATATATGACATACCTTAATATCTCTAAGATTTCTACGTTGGATAAACCATTCACAATGATGAACTATAACTAATTGAATGTTTGAAGATGATAAGTTGATGATCACCGAGCTATAGAATGTAAATGCAAGACATTAAATCAGTTAATGTATTGTATTGTCATTGATGTCAACTTGATATAATCTGATTGGTCATATACATATTGTCATAGAATTCAAGAAATAAAAGAGATAAAGTTTATGTTATCGGTAAATGTAAAAATCCAGTGTACACCAAGTGACATTAAACACTGATGAACAATGCACACTGATGGACAGAGAACCTTAAGTAGTTCAAAGTGTATACCGAGCACCGCAACACCGAGCATAACTGAAGTGGTCACTGAGAAGAATTGAAGTTGATGCCCAAGGACAACTGGAGTCAATGAACGATAAAATTAAGAGTTGATGACTGAAACCAACTCGAGTTAGAAAATGACAAAACACTTAGCTGGTAGAAGCTATATTTAGAGTTAACTTATTGATTTCTTTATTTTCATCAATCAGTTGAACTAAAGATTTAAAGCTAGTTTTATCATAGTTGTCAAAGATAAATCTACGGAATAAAACTAAAGCAAAGCTTTAAAGATTAAATCAATGCATGACGAGATTTGCGGATCAAGAAGAAATCTACATCAAGAACAAGAAAGACAAGGAGATTGAACGGTAAAATCATGTCTATATAAAGAGACAAGTAATTCATTATGAAGAGAGGAATGCTGAATATAATTCTAGTGAAGATAGAAGTCTTCATGTAGATATGATCATATCGGCTGAAGAAAAAAGTCAAGAATTATGCATACACCGAGCAACAGAAGCAAGAGCATTCACCGAGAAGAAAGAAGAAAGAAGGGGAGAAAAGGAATTGAAGAGAACATTGATCAGAGAGGTATTATGGACTAACAATAGATCTAAAAATATAAAAGTTAAACTTGTATTATTGAACAAATCATTTATAGTTTTAGTTTGACCGTTGACTCAGAAAATCTATTAACCGAGTGGGATTTAACCATCCTTGTTGTATTGCGATACTCAAGAGTATCAAAAGGTTTTCATGTTTAAAACATAGTGAATGCTAGGTCAAATGATAAACTTTTAGTTTTAAATCCTCTAACAAGGTCACACTTAATATTGTGTTTGTAACCTTTAACAGAGTTGGCTCTTCACCGAGCTCACTTCAGAAGAGTGGAAATTTTGGGTTAGTGGTCGCAAGTGGTTTTTCCCTTAACAGGGTTTCCACGTTAAAAATCCATGTATCAAATGTGTATATGGTTCATTACTTTGATGTTTTTCTTTACACATTACTAAAACATGATTGGTCAGTAAACACTAAGTTTATTTACTGCTACTCGGTAAAGGATAGAAAAAGATAAACATTATACTCACCAAGAAGTTTATATTTGATAAGATTACTTAAAGGCATACATCTTCTAGGACTGAAAGATAACTAAAGGTATTATATTTATGATTTAAGTTTTGGTTGGAATTATTGGATTAATTTTTGAGGCCACTGATTCACCCCCCCCTTCTCAGTTATTCTAAAAATTGGTATCAGAGCTAGTGTGCTTGGAAGAGAGTTTAAAGACTCAAGCTAAAGATCACAAGATGAGTGAAAGGGATGTGCCTAAGTTGAACAGAGACAAATTTACATCATGGAAAAGAAAGATAAGACTCCATCTATCAGGTATTGGAAATGATGTCACACAATACTTGGATACTAAATATACTGCACCGACAAGACCTCTAACTATTGATCAATGGAGAGACAAACATGAACACAATTATATGATAGAAATTTCTTCTTCACTATGCGATGTTGAATTTGAAGATGTCAAATCATGCACCACTATAAAGAAAATGTGGGACAAACTCAAGCTAGTACATGTAGGAGATACAAATGTGCTGAGAGATAAAGTTGAAAGCCTAAGAGGAAAGTTTGATGACCTAAGAATGAAATAAGGAGAGAAAATCACTCATTAAAGTAGTAGAATCAAAAAATTTGTTAATGATATCTGAGGAGTAGGAGGTGTACTTGAGGAAGAAATAGTGGTAAGTAAAATTCTAAGAACCTTACTACCTGTTTATGCAATTAGAGTATCTACAATTCAAGAGATGAGAGCAATAGAAAATAACAATGTTACTCTAGATAGTTTGATTAGTAGAATTATTTCATTTGAGATGAAAAACTTTGACAACAATGTCTTACCAACTATTGAGTCTGCATTCAAATATTCTCTGAAAATAATTAAATCAAGTCATAAACACACTATGAGAAATGATAGTGAAAGTGATAGTGATGAAATTGAAGTACTAATGGCTAGGAGATTGCAAAGAGGAAATGGTAGATATAAAGGTAAATTACCATTGGTCTATTTTAATTGCAAAGAAATTGGACACTTTGTTGCTAGATCCCCTAACAAGAGAAAATATGAAAGAAACATGACAGATCTTATGAAAAGAAGTTTGACAGAAATGATAAACAAGACTACCAAAGCAACTGACACTCTGACAAAAGAGATAATAGAGACTACAAGGACAAAGGCAAGAAGGTTTGTTACCTAGTTGAGAACAAAGCTGAAAATATTGACACCGAATCTGATGAAGATATTGACTTAGTATTTGTTTCTATGAAAGATGATTAAGATGAAGAAGAAAGGTATGTTGAAAGTGTACTCATATCTAAGGTTAGTAAAAATTATTTCTAGATTATTGATAATGGCTTCACTCACCACATGAATGGAGATAAAGAAAAGTTTGAAACTTTTGAATATTATAATGATGGATCAGTAAGGATGGGTAATGACTCACCTTATCCAGTTGAAGGAAAAGGAACCATCATGTTGAATAATCTGATCATATCTAAAAATTCATATTGGGTGAAAGGACTTAACTATAATCTATTGAGTGTTTCAAAGTTGAATAACATAGGACATCAAGTTGCATTTGAGAACACAAAGGCAAAGATCTATATGAAACAGGAAGGTTGATCAGTACTCGTGAACAAACAAAAGGTAACCTATTCTATCTTGATAAGATTAAGAACACTTTTTAATTGGCTAGAAATGAAGACATTTGGTTATGGCATAAAAGGTTATGTCATGTGAATTTTGAAAACATGGTTAGGATAAGAAAGAAAACAAATGTAAGAGGCTTATCGAGCATGTCAAAACCTGACCATGTCATGTGTAAGAATTGTCAAAAAGAAAAAATGAAAAAGTCTAATTTCAAGAGAAAAATGTACACATCTATGTTATTCTAGAGTTAGTCCACACTAACTTATGTGGACCAATGAGAACAAAGAGCTATTATGGTGATAGGTACTTCATTCTATTTGTTGATGATTATTCTAGGATGATGACTTTCATGTTCTTAAAAGAGAAATCAGAAGAATTTAAGATGTTCAAATGGTATAAAGCTATAGTTGACAAATAAAGTGGAAAAGAACTTAAATGTCTAAGATCAAATAGAGGAGGAGAATTTATTTATGATGAATTCACTAACTTTTTTAATGAGCATGGAATTACAAGATAGGTTTCTACATTGAGAACACCACATCAAAATGAGATTGTTGAAAGGAGAAATAGATCAATTGTTGATTGTTCTAGAACATTGATGATTGAAAAAGGCATCACACAAAAATTATGGAGAGAAGATGTAAGTACTGCTTTCTATACACTGAACTGAGTTCAATTGAAGAAAGACACCAATAAGACACCTTATGAGTTATGATATGGACACACACCAAATGTGAGTTACTTTAGAATTTTTGGAAGTCAATTTTATATTTTGAAAGATGACAGAAATGGAAAGCTTGATTCCAAAAGTGATGAAGGAATATTTATAGGATATTCTACCAAAAGAAAAGCTTATAAATCTCTTAACAAATCCTCTAACAAAATCATTGAAAGTGCAAATGTTAAAGTGGATGAATTTGATGAGGAAAGCATAAAGGAACTGAAATATTACAACAAATTTGTCCACAGTGAAGAACGTGACACCTTGCTTGAGAAATAGTGTAATGCTACCGAGTGACAAAATAATGCAACTGAGCAACAAGCTGCACACACCAAGAATCAGGAAAATGATCACAATGCTGAACCGAGTGATGATGCATATCAAAATGAAGGTCAAGATAATGATCAAAATGATGAACATAGATCTGAACCTTTACTTGCTAAGTATGTCAGAAGACACCATCTGCAAGACTAGATCATTGGAGACAAAAGAGCTAGAATGAGAACAAGAAGTAAGTCACTAAACACTAGATGTTTGATTTGTGATTTTGAGCCTAAATATGTTAATACTACACTTGAGAATCAAGAATGGGTTAGTGAAATGAATTAAGAGCTTGAACAGATTGAGGACAAAATATGGACATTAGTACCTAGACTGAGTGACAAATATGTCATTGGTACCAAATAAATATTTAGAAACAAACTGAATTAGAATGAAGAAGTCATAAGGAACAAAGCAAGACTGGTATGCAAAGGGTATACACAAGAAGAAGGTATTGACTATGGAGAAATCTTTGCACCTATTGCTAGACTAGGAGTAAGAATTCTACTTGCTTATGCTGCTTTCAAAGGAGTCAAAGTATACCAAATGGATGTTAAATCTGCATTTTTAATTGGAATACTAGAAGAGGAGGTATACATTGAACAACCTAAAGGGTTTGTCAATCCTAACAAGAGGAACATGGTTTTTAGACTACACAAAGCCTTGTATAGATTGAAATAAGAACTGAGAGAATGGTATGAAAGACTTCACTCTTATCTCATTAGTATTAGATTTATAAGAACAAGTGATAATAGTAATCTATATTTAAAAGGAGATACTGATGATAAAATTATGATTGCTGAGATATTTGTTGATGATATCATATTTGGAGGTAATGATATGTTATGCAAATCATTTTATGATGAAATGAGAAAAGAATTTGAGATGTCAATGTTTGGAGAGATCAAATTTTTTATTGGTCTATATATTCTACAATAGGATAAAGGCATCTACATCACACAATCCAAATACATCAAATAAGTTTTGAAGATATTCAAAATGGAGGACTCCAAACCAGTTGGAACACCTATAGAAATAAGATGCAAATTGACAAAGGAAGACAAGTCAACTGAGGTAAATCAAACCTTATACAGATCTATGATTGGAAAACTAATGTATGTTGTATACACAAGACCACATATAGCACATGCAATTGGTATAGTTGCAATATTCTCTGCTAATCCAAAGGAATCACACATGACTGTTGTTAAAAGAATACTGAGATATCTAAAGAATACCGAAGACTATGGTTTGTGGTATAATAAAGAAGGCAAAGTTGAGCTACAAGTTTATACCGATATTGATTGAGATGGAAACATAGATGATAGAAAGAGAATGCCAGGAGGAGAATTCTTTATGTGTGATAGACTTGTCACATGGATAAGTATAAATTAAGGATGCAAATCTCAATCAACTATAGAAACAGAATATGTGGCTACTGCTGCAAATTTCTCTAACATTGCATGGATCATGCAATTGCTAAAAGGTATGACTATGGAAATTATTGAACCAGTAATTATCTATTGTGATAATATAATTGCTATCAACATTTCAAAAAACCCTATAATGCATGCTAAGACAAAGCACATATCTTTCAAGTATCATTACTTGAGGGAACAAGTTCAAGATAAAGAAGTGATACTGGAATATGTACAATCCAAAGAACAATTCGAAGACATATTCACAAAGCCATTGGAAAAATATACATTTGAGTACCTGAGGAAGAGACTAGGGGTCCGACCCTTGTCTACTAGTCACTAAGCTAACTTGGAGGTTGCATCAGCCTACACATTATCAGAAGATCATTCATGTTGATACAAGAAAAAATATGGACTACAATGACATATTAGTACAAGAAGGTACTTATCAGAACCAAACACCAGAGATATTTTTGGCTACTATAGAGATGTATTGTTGATGGAGAGAGATATTCAATGATATATTTATGTTTGGCATTGTTGTCAAAGGGAGAGAGATATCCAGTAATGAAATATCATATCATGATCACACAAAGGGAGAGAGATTAAATAAAATATCCATCAAGAAGAAGAAAATCAGTCAAAGGGAAAGAAAATATCAGAGAAAGAAGTTTCTACAAAGGGGGAGAAACTTAAAGAAACAACCATCCATCTAAGGGAGAGATTTGGAGAAAGTTAACACTGCATATTTATCCAGAAAAGGGAGAAGAGATTCTACAACAAAGGGAGAGACAAAATCAGAAGTTGCTACACCTATCCAGTGAAGGGAATGAAGAATAAAGAAATCACTCTGCAAGAATCAAATCTAAGCTAGAAGAGCTTACTGAGAGTTAGATATTTGTATTGGTTATAGAACTATAAGTTTGGTATGATATGGAATGTTTTACATTACATATTTCATATTGTGTTGATTTTATGTTTCCATCAATGCCAAAGGGAGAGATTGATGAACTATAACTAATTAAATGTTTGAAGATGATAAGTTGATGATCACTAAGCTATAGAAAGTAAATGCAAGACATTAAATCAATTAATGTATTGTATTGTCATTGATGTCAACTTGATATAATCTGATTGGTTATATAAATATTGTCATAGACTTCAAGAAACCAAAGATATAAATTTTATGTTATTGGTAAACATAAAAAGCCAACGTACACTGAGTGATAGTAAACACCAATGGACAGTGCACACCGACGGATAGAGAACCTTGAGCAGGTCACAGTGTATACCAAGCAACACAAAACTGAGCACAAATGAAGTGATCACTGAGAAAAATTGAAGTTGATGCTCAAGGAAAAATGGAGTTAATGGCCGAGAAAACTAAGAGTTGATGACCTAAATCAACTAGAGTTAGAAAATGACAAAACACTTAGCTAGCAGGAGCTATATTTAGAGTTAATTGATTGTTTTCTTTATTTTCATCAATCAATTGAACTAAATATTTAAAGCTAGTTTTATTCACAGTTTTCAAAGAGAAATCTATAGAATAAAACATAAGAAAAAATTTAAATATTAAAGAAATGCATGGTAAGATTTGCGGATCAATAAGTAATCTACATCAAGAACAAGAAAGACAAGGAGATTGAATAGTTAAATCATGTCTATATAAAGAGAAAAGTAATTCATTATGAAGAGAGGAATCCTGAATATAATTTTGTTGAAGATAGAAGTCTTCATGTAGATATGATCATACAGGAAGAAGAACAGAGCCAAGAATTATGCAGACATCGAGCAACAGAAGCAAGAGCATTCGCCGAGTAGAAAGAAGAAAGAAGGGGAGAAAAGGAATTGAAGAGAACTTTGATCAAAGAGGTATTATGGACTAACAATAGATCTAAAAATCTTCAAGTTAAATTTGTATTATTGAACAGATCATTTACTGTTTTAGTTTGACCATTAATTCAGAAAATATCTTAATCGAGTGGGATTTAACCATCCTTATTGTATTGAGATACTCAAGAGTATCAAAAGGTTTTCATGTTGATAGCATAGTGAATGCTAGGTCAAATGATAAAATATTATTTTTAAATCCTCTAACAAGGTCACACTTAATAGTGTGTTTGTAACCTTTAAAAGGGTTGGCTCTTCACCGAGCTCACTTCAGAAGAGTGAAAAGTTTGGGTGACCGGTCGCAAGTGGTTTTTCCCTTAACAGGGTTTCCATGTTAAAAATCCATGTGTCAAATGTGTATATGGTTCATTACTTTGATGTTTTTTTTTACACATCACTAAAACAAGATTGGTTGGTAAACACTAAGTTTATTTACTGCTACTCGGTAAAGGCTAGAAAAAGATAAACATTATACTCACCGAACAATTTAGATTTGATAAGATTAATTAAAGGCATACATCTTATAGGACTAAAAGATAACTGAAGGTATTATATTTCTGATTTAAGTTTTGGTTGGAATTATTCGATTAATTTTTGAGGCCATTGATTCACCCCCCCTCTTAGTTATTCTAGCACATAACCTTCAAGTTCACCAACAACAATATAACAGAGAGAAGAGTTGTTTAGGATCCTTCATAAAGGGGCTCGTATGCCTTCTCAAGTACAGGTTAATCATGAACATCATGAAATTCATCTTGATCATGATGATCAGATGCGCCACTAAATGTTTCATGGACCAATGCATTTCTACCATCATCTTCAACTATGTTTTCTGGTGCATGATCATCTTCTTCCATAAGATCATTAACTTCATCTTTTATATTCACAACTCCATGTTCCTCCACTTGAAAAACTAAATTCTAGGGGTCGTGATAATATATATTATGTGCCCTAGGGCGTTCTACCTTTATAATAATGATAAAAAAAAAAAAACCATGATCATGATGAAGTGATTAGATATATATATGTTAAAAATATATAAACATTTACAAATTCAATCAATATAAAGACATATAATGAACAACTTACCAATGGAAAATAATCATTCCCCCCTTAAACATGACCATGTTTCATAAAATGTTTCTCAATTGTTGTGATTAAAATTATTCTCGTATTTAAGCCCTTGAAATCATTGCAATGACAGTAACATTTCCCATCACCATTTCTTTTCAATATAGCCCACAATCTAGCAAGTGTCTCTTCATTTTGTTCTGCGCTAATATTATCTGACTTTGATTATTTTTTACCAAGTTTGAATATTTAGATCCTCAAAAAATATCAAACTCACACTCCAATAATTTTTAATCATAGACAAGTAACAAAATCTAATAATTCTGATATTTTGCACCAAAAAAATTTGGCCTATAACAAACTGTCATAAGTATGGAAAATTTGCAAGTATAGAAAAACATTGTCGCAAGTATAGATAAATTGTCGACCATATATTGTTATAAAACTTTTCAACATGAACATCCAAACTCCAAGGGCACTATTGACCCAAACTTGAATTAAGACCTTCAAACAACTAGGTGAGGCATCTAACAAGATTATTTACTCTCTTCAACTTAACAATCACTATCAATGATGAAAATAACTCTACTTGACCCAAAGACTTACCAATGCACCTTAACATGACTTATTTTCACTTTGACAACTCACCAAGGCTACATGGATTCCCTCCATTATCAGTAACTAACCACAATGCTTAAAGGACCAATAATTCATTAACAAATTGATCTCCAACCTTCCTTCAATCAAAATCCAAGAATTGACACCATTATGCAATAAAATAATTTTTGGTTATGCAACAAATCCATTTTCCAACTCCCAAAACAAGGTATAAATCAAAAGCCTCGCCATCAACATGGACTTCACCAATGTATAAGGAAATTTCATGGATCAACTTCTACATCTCTCACATAACACTTCCCACATAGACTCTGAACAACAATGGAAAGGTTCAACACACCTAGGGGTCATCCACATGCCCTTCTTGGACTCTTGAAAATATATACTCAAACTAAGGACCTCCCTGTAACAGAACTCTGCTGCAAAATTAGACAAAATTCAACAAAAGACAATGAGCCTTGATCATAGTTTAATGATCAATGACAACTCCAATCCTGAAGGCCTTCAAAATCATACTTTTAAACACTTTTATATACTAATTCCTGCCTTTGATCACCTTTTACTAGGATCCCATTAGAACTTCCAAGAACATTTATAGAATCAAACACTCACTTGAAACAACAATCACTTGGTTCCTTTCAAGCAATTAAGAACTTTGACATTAAAAGAATCAAATTTTAAGAATTTTTTAATGGTGCATTTGTGAGAAATCAGTAAATATATCTCCAAACCCTTAAATTGGAGGGTTTTATAATAGTTTTGAAAGATCTCATTCACAATTACCATATACCCATTGACCCAAAAAACTAATGTGGCACAAAATAGAGACGAAAATCATAAAGATGAAAATAGGGGATGGCACCAAACAAAGACAAAAATCATAAGTGTATATCAAAATAGAGACAAAAATTGAGGAGCATCGCAATTTCAACAAACGTCAGGCATAAATTAAAAAAAAAATTGAAAATTTCATAGGTACTCGATGATAAAGTTAACTATTGGACTTTTGTCAGAAATTTTTGTTAGATTTTGTAGTCAAATGAGTTAGTGACCCAATCCTATGGGCCTCCCATTCCAATTTAATCAAATTCTCCTAGGTACATAATAATTAAAATGTTATGTACCTAGGTACATAACATTTGAAATATTATGTTCCCATCTAAAATGGCTCAAATTTGGCCTAAAGCTCTATGTCGATGTTTTGGTGGGAGCTTAGGTCTCATGGTTAGTCTAGCTAAATTTTGAATCCTAAAATGTTGTGAGAGATATATAAGTGGCCCATCTATCCTCAGTTGATCATCAAACAACCATTATCATCAAGGACAATCAAGATCAAAATTTCAAGAGCATTATGAAGGTCTTCAAGCATCCAAGTCTTCAAGTCTTCAAAGTATTCTTCTTCAAGCACTGTGGAAAACTAAAACATTCATTACATAGGGCTTATATTTCATTATTTTCTTTTGGGTTTTTGTGGAGTTCAATTGATTGCATTAACACTTGTGATTACATCCAAAGAAGCATTGCACCATCAAGGTATAAGGTGATTTATGACTCAGATCTATCTTTTATTTCATCTTTCCTTTATGTAAGTTCATTTCATTTTCAAGGTTGATGCCTAAACATGGGTTTGACCAAGGAAAAACCCTTTCCATACCCTTTTTCCCCATTTTCTATGTGTAGTAACTGTTCAGGCTTAGAATTGTCACCCTAAATCAGGCATTAAGGCTTCATGGCAATTTTATCTGACAATGGAAACTTCCTCTAGCTGTGGGTGAACTATGGATGAGGAAGAGTCTCTGGGTTATAGGCCGGTTCCTATTTGGTATGGAATATCACCTCCTGATTGAAAAATGAATAGGGAAAGGCAAAAAAGAAACTTCAAAATTGGAAATAGATAGGGGTGATACACCAAGAGTGAATTCAGACTTTATTTGGAATAACTAATGCAGTAATCCTAACTCATATACCACATTTTGATACTTCAAATCTCTGATCAACATATAGGTTAAAATACTTGGCTACTAGGGTATAGACCACAAATAACTTAATCAGTCAACAAACATACATTTTCTTCATGAGGTCTAGATCTTGTCCACATAGAGGAGGAATAATAAACATTCACTTCTCCTAGCTACCAAA
>MU224522.1:2245704-2256262 GCA_018584345.1 Thuja plicata | reverse complement strand
AAGATAGTGATAGTGAAAGTGAAGAAGATGATCTTGATGAAATTGAAGCACTTATGGCTAGAAGAATGCAAAGAGGCAAAGGTAAATACAAAGGTAAATTACCACTTGTTTGTTTTAATTGCAAAGAAATTGGACACTTTGCTGCAAGATGTACTAACAAAAGAAAAGATGAAAAAAGTAATTTGACAGATCATTTGAGAAGTCTGACAGAGGTGATTACAGGAGCTACCAATAATCAGAAAGAAGAGATACCTGAGACTTTAAGGACAAAGGAAAGAAGGCCAGTTACCTAGAAAAATGAAAGGATGATGATACTGACACCAAATCTGATGAAGACATTGAGATGGTGTTTGTGGCTGTAAAGGATGATTTAGATGATGATGAAGAAAGGTATGTAGAAACAACTCTCATATCTAAAATTAGAAAAAGTGATGTTTGGATCATAGATAGTGGCTGCACTCACCATATGACCGGTGATAAGAAAATTTTTGAGACTTTTGAATACTATAAAGGTGGTTCAGTAAGAATGGGTAATGACACACCTTGTCTAATTGAAGGTAGAGGAACAATAATTTTGAACAACCAGATAAAATATGAGAATTCTTATTGGGTAAATGGATTGAATTATAATCTATTGAGTGTTTCTCAGTTAAATAATTCAAGTCACAAAGTAGCATTTTAAAATAAGAAGGCAAAGATATTTAATAAATCTGGAAATCTGATTGGTACTGGTGAGCAGACAAAAGGTAACTTATTCTATCTGAATGACACTGACTCCACTTGCTTGATTGCTACAAACGAAGACATATGGTTATGGCACAAAATATTGTGTCATGTGAACTTTGACAACATGATAAAGATTAGAAAAAAGAGAAATGTCAGAGGCTTACTGACGATGACCAAGCCCAAAAATATCATGTGTAAGAATAGTCAAAAAGATAAAATGACAAAGTCTAGTTTTAAAAGCAAAAGGCATACATATAATGCAATTTTAGAATTAGTCCATACTAATTTATGTGGACCTATGAGGACAAAGAGTTACTATGGAGATAGATATTTTATTCTCTTTGTTGATGATTACTCTAGAATCATGACAGTCATGTTTCTAAAAGATAAATCAGAAGCATTTAAGATGTTTAAATGGTACAAAGCAATGGTTGAGAAGAAAAGTGGTAAGGAGCTAAAATGCTTAAGGTCAGATAGAGGAGGGGGATTTATTTCAGATGAATTCACTAACTTTTGTAATCAGCATGGAATCAAAAGACAGCTCTCTACACCAAGGACACCATAGCATAATAGAATTGCTGAAAGAAGGAACAAATCCATAGTTGATTGTGCAAGGACACTGATGATAGAGAAAGACATCACCCAAATTTTTAGGAGGGAAGTTTTCAATACTCTTGTTTACACATTGAACATAGTACAATTAAAGAAAGACACCTTATGAGCTATGGTATGGATACACACCCAATGTAAGTTATTTCAAAAATTTTGGCAGTCAATGTTATATCTTAAAAGATGATAGAAATGGAAAAATTGACTCCAAGAGTGATGAAGGAATTTTTCTAGGGTATTCTACCAAGAGCAAGGATTATGGATGTCTAAATAAAGCCTCTAACAAAATTTTTGAAAGTGCAAATGTAAAGATAGATGAATTTGTAGAGAATAATGAACAAGAAAGCACCAAAGAAATAGAGGACTACAATAAGTTCACTTAAAATGAGGAACCTGACACTCTACCCTACCAACAATGTAGAGCTCCTGAGAAATAGATCATTGCACCCGAGCATCAGTCTGCAAATACTGACGGTCAGGATAATGATCAAGATAATGTGCAAGGTGATGAAGAACAAAATAATGATCAAACTAATAGACAAAGAGTTGTACCTGTACTTGTAAGATATGTAAGAAAGAACCATCCAAAGATCCAGATCATAGGAGATAAGAAAGGTGGTACAAGAACAAGAAGTAAGTCTCTAAACTCAAGCTATCTAATTTGTGAGTTTGAGCCAAATTCTGTCAATGCTGGACTTGATAATGAAGAATGGATAAGTGCTATGGATGATGAGATTGAGCAGATTGAGAAAAACAAAACATGGTCACTTGTGCCAAGACCAGAAGACAAGAATGTCATCGGTACAAAATGGATATTCATGAATAAGTTGAATGAGAATGGAGAAGTCACAAGGAATAAAGCAAGACTAGTGTGAAAGGGGTATGCACAAGAAGAAGGAATTGACTATGGAGAGACCTTTGCACCCATTGCTAGGCTAGAAGGAGTAAGAATATTACTTTCTTATGCTGCATATAAAGTATTCATGGTATATCAAATGGATGTCAAGTCTGCATTCTTGAATGGAATACTTGAAGAAGAGGTATACATTGAACAACCAGAAGGGTTTGTTGATCCAGACAAGAGGGACATGGTATGTAGACTTCACATAGCCCTGTATGGATTGAAACAAGCTCCTAGAGCCTGGTATGAATGACTTCATTCCTATCTTATAAGTATTGGATTTGTAAGGACTAGTGAAAACAATAATCTTTATTTAAAGGAAGATACTGACGCTAACACTTTGATTGCTAAGATATTTGTTGATGACATCATATTTGGAGGCAATGATATGCTATGAAAATCATTTGCAAATGAGATGAGAAAAGAATTTGAGATGTCTATGTTTGGAGCAATCAAGTTATTTCTTGGTTTGCAGATCATGCAACAATGTGAAGGTATTTTCATTACTCAGTCCAAATACATTAAAGAGGTCCTAAAAATATTCAAGTTTGAAGATTCCAAACCAGTTGGAACACCAATGGCTACTGGATGTAAGTTGACAAAGGAGGACAAGACATCAGAGGTAAATAAAAATTTGTACAGATCAATGATTGGAAAACTCATGTATGTTGTACATACTAGACCAGATATTGCACATGTAGTAGGAATAGTTGCTAGATTCTTTGCTAATCCCAGAGAGTCACATATGACTACTGTGAAAAGAATCCTAAGATATCAAAAGAATACCAAGGAATATGGCTTATGGTATAGAAGAGAAGGCAAATTTGAACTTGAGGTCTTTACCGACGCTTATTGGGCTGGAAATATTGATGACCAAAAGAGAACAATTGGAGGAGCATTCTTCATGGGTGACAGACTTGTCACATGGATTAGCAAGAAATAAGGATGCATCTCACAATCTACTGCAGAAGCAAAGTATGTTGCTGCTGCTGCAAACTGCTCAAATATTGCATGGATCAAATAGTTACTAGAAGGTATGCATATGCAAATTTTGGAACCAGTAATTATCTATTGTGATAATACAAGTGCAATTAACATTTCCAAAAATCTAGTCATGCATGGTAAAACAAAGCATATTTCCATCAAGTATCATTATTTGAGAGAAAAAGTTTAGGAAAAGGAGGTAATACTTGATTATGTGCAATCAAAAGAACAATTGGCTAATATCTTCACCAAACCACTTCCCAAGGATGCATTCAAGTACTTGAGAAAGAGACTAGGGTTCAGACCCTTGTCTACTGGTCAGTAAGCTGACTAGAAGGTTGCATCAGCCTACATATTATCAGAATATCATTCATGATTGATGCAAGCAAAGAGATGAGCTTCAAAGCTACATCTATATACAGACAGGTATATATATCTTCACCAAGCACCAAAGCATATTGTTTTATTGCTGATGGATAAGGGAAATTCAAGGAATATATTATGGATAGAGAGAAAAGTTTGCTTGACATTAATGTCAGATATTTGTGAGATATTTGTTTGGTATTTCTGTAAAAGGGAGATATTATCCATATTACCACATTCTTCTTGAAAGGGAGAGAGATTATCCATTATCACACTACTCCAACAGGGAGAGATTATATCCTTAGGGAAAGAAATTGTATGGAAAGATTATACAAAGGGAGAGTTGCTAACAAAAGAAAAGACATCAAAATAAAGGAGAATAGTCAAAGGGAGAGAGTTTGACAAAGAAGGAGAACACATCAAACCAAAGAAAGAAAGATTCTACATCCATCCAATGAAGGGATTGAAGACAGATATAAATCTTGCAAGAATCAAATCAAAGCTACTTGAGCTTACCGAAAACCAGACATTTGTAATAGTTACATTAGGAAAGCTTGATGAAACTATATATTTCATATTGTATTAGAAATAGTATAGTATGATAATATAGTATGTTTCCATCAATTCCAAAGGGAGAGATTGATGACATGTAACTGTTTAAATGTTTTAAAATGTTAAGTTGATGATCATGCAAGGCATTAAATCAGTTAATGTATTGTATTGTCATTGATGTCAACTTGAGATAATCTGTACGGTCATGTAAATAATGCCAAAGACTTCAGAGAACCAAAGGAACCAAGGATATGCTATCAGTAATTCATACAAAGTAAAGTATTCACTATGTGACAAAAAACACCAACAGAGTGCACCTGACGGATAGAGAAAAAGAACTAAGTCACAGTGATACCCGACGAGGAAATGTACAACACTACTGACAAGCAAAGTCACAGTGTTGCCCGACAAGAAAAGCAAAGAGTAACTTGACAGAAGAAAATACAGTGTTTCTTGATGGACGGAGATCACGAAGCTAACTAGAGTCTCACCGATAGAACAACTAGTTGTCACCGACAACTAACTATAGTGGTGACCAATAGAACAGAGAGTTCAAAAAATGACAAAATATCTAGCTGGCAGAAATAAATATAGACTTAACTGGTTGTCTACTTTGTTTTATTCAACCAGAGATAAGTGATTGATTTAAAGTTGATTTGTACAGTTGGAAAGAAGATATCTATGAGACAAATCAGGAGTTATGCTTTAAATCTAATTGGCTAGATTTTTTATCATGCCAAGAATCAAGAATCAAGAACCAAGAAAAAAGGAATATTGTGTCTATATAAGAGACAAGATTAATTCATTTACGAAGGGGATTAAGGGGAGTGAATAAAAAGAGGATGTTGAAGAGAAACTAATGAAGAACAAATTCACGCAATACTGATCAAACAAGCTAAAGGAGAGCTAAGGAATTATGCAGATAACCGACGAACAGTGAGCACAACATCACAAAGTAGAAAGTGTGGAGCACAAGGATTGAATTGATACATTGGTCAAAGAGGTAATGTACTTAAATAGATCTGAAAATCTGAAATTTAAGTTGCAATATGAACAAGTCATAATGTTTCAGTTTAACCATTGAAGCATCAAGTCTCTTAACCGAGAAGGACTTAACAATCTTCTATATATTGAGGTACATCCCAAGGAGTGCCAAAAAGGTTGAATCATGAAAGTAGCATTGGATATGACCGATGCCTATTGACAGTCTAAGAAAGAGGCTGATTCAAGGATGGTAGCATTAGATGCCTGATACTAAGTGACAACCTCTATGTATAAAATCCTCTAACAAGGTCGCACTTAATAGTGTGTTTGTAACCTTTAACAGGGTTGGCTCTTAACAGGGTTCACTTCAGAAGAGTGAAAATTTGGGGTACCAGTTCGAGTGGTTTTTTCCCTTAATAGGGTTTCCATGTTAAAATCCATGTGTTATGTGTGTATGATTCATTTCTTTACTATTTTGTATCTTACATAATTCATTCTGGATATATCGGTATACTCTGCATATTTACTCTATTTTGGTAAATAGATGACTGCTTATCAATAAACATAAAGAAGAAGGTTTAACAGAGCAATCTGACAAGTAGTAAGTTGATATAAGTTATTCAAGGCATTCATCTTGTAGGACAAAAGATAAGTTAATAAATAATTTGTGGTTATAAGTTTTGAAGGGTTGATTTAAGGATTAATTTTTGAGGCCACTGATTCACCCCCCCTCTTAGTTATTACTAATAGTAAGGTGTTTTGTTCCACCATTTTTGTAATGACTAAGGTCAATCAGTGAACACACACCATAGTTGCTAGATAGTTGTTTCCTAGTTTAAGTGCGTGTTGAGGTAGCTTATAAACCTCTAGAGATGCAACAAGGCTCTAGCAACAAAATATTGTTTATCTACAGATAAGCGATGTTGGTGCTCAGGAATGTTCGTCGGTAACATCCCTTAGGTATGTCCGTTAGTTGTGTTTCTCGGTGATATTTCCCGGTGTCGATGTTTGTTTTTGGGTTTTTGTTCTGACACTCGGTGTTGAACTTTATGTGTTCACCGACGATATTTATGTTGCTCGGTGAAGTCAACATTGGCGCTCAGTAATGTCGCTTAATGACCCAAGAAATGCGGGAAGTGATATTTGTGACCAACTGGGTCAACTGCAAAGGCTCTTTACATGTCATTTTTTCTTGGAATGAATAGGGACACCTATTCCAGTGATGGAAGGGTAATTTATGGCTCGATCAGGCTGCCTATGCAAGGTGGTTGAAGTTGTCAAAAAGAATGAGATATTTTGGAGATATTTCTGATAGATAGATATATAGGTGAAAGCTTTTGTAAAATAAAAAAAGAGTAGAAGAGAGAGATAGGGATTGTAAGAATAGAAGAATATTGTACATGTAATAGATTTTCAGAGAGTATTTGTGATTCCTTCTGTAATCTATTATGTGTTCCATTTTTGATCTATTTAAATCAATCAAAGAGGTTAGAATTGTCGGTTTAACCTGGAGAATGAATCTTTCCTAATGGATTCCATAGCATGAATTAGTAGCTTTACAGTGTAAACCAGGTATAGAGCACTTGAGGTGAAGATCTTAGTGAATTCCTCAAGATAGGGTTGGATAATACCCTAAAAGGTTTATTGAGAGACCTTGGAGTAGAGTCAGGCTGACTCTCGGTTACAACTAGACCTAGGCATTACATCAGATTGGTATCAGAGAAAGGAAGCATATCCTTGCAGTTGGAAAAGATAGTCAAGATGTATTTGACAATAGATGAAAGGGTAATCTATGAGGCATACAAAGCCTTTAAAGATTTAGGAAGAAAGCACAAAGAAGAAGTAGAGACAAAGAAGAAAGAGGAAGCAAGAAACCAAATACTAGAAGGGATGAGAAACATGAGAAAAATAATAGAGGACAATGAAGCCAAGCTAATGGTAACTCAAAGAAAGTTACATGAACTCCTAGAACAAGAGAAGAGAGATGATTTCTTGTGCAAGGAAGAACAAGATGGCCAAGCACCTATTAAGGAGATGATTCCTATTGTTGCAGAGGTGTGTAAAGAGGAGGATCAGTTTGAGGTCCTAGTTGAAGATAAACTGCAGAGTTGTCCATTGATAGGACAAGAGGAGAAATTAGATCTTACAACAAAGCATGAAAAAAAAAAGGTAGTGGCGGAATCTCCTGGTGCAAGGGGTCATGAAGATGGTGAGAATAATTTTGCAAAGGATGTTGCTAAGATTAGCAGGGCTATGAGTCATGACACTGACAAGGAACCTCAAGTTGGGACACTCATATGTCCTATAGAGGATGCACACACACAAGGAATCTCACAAGAAGCAGTGGTGGACCCATTGAAGGTTCTTACAAAGGAGGGAGTGTTGCCCCACACTTATGTGTTGGTGCATGTACAAGTGATGACACTTTCATTTTATACCTCCTTTGTTGCAGGTTTGAAGGAGAATCTTGTTGATGGCTTTTCGATTCATCAAGGTCACCAAGCAATACCCCCAAATTGGAAGACTAGAAAGAGGTCACCCAATCCATGGGACTTGGATTATTTTCCACTCTAGGAGTATGGCACATGAGCACCTAAGTTTAGAAACATTTCTAGGTTAGAAATCTTTTTGGTTTGTAAGGTGTTTTGTTCCACCATTTTTGTAATGACTGAGGTCAATCGGTGAACACACACCATAGTTGCTAGATAGTTGTTTCCTAGTTTAAGTGTGTGTTGAGGTAGCTTATAAACCTCTAGAGATGCAACAAGGTTCTAGCACCCGAAGATTGTTGATCTACAGATAAGCAATGCTGGTGCTTGAGAATGTTCACCAGTAACATCCCTCGGGTATGTCCATCGGTTGTGTTTCTCGGTGATGTTGCCCGGTGTCGATGTTTGTTTTCGGGTTTTTGTTCTGACGCTCAGTTTTGAAGTTGATATGTTCACCAATGATATTTATATTTCTTGGTGAAGTTAACGTTGGTGCTTGGTAATTTTGGTTAACGACCTAGGAAATGTAGGATGTGACATTTGTGACCAGCTGGGTCAACTGCAACAGCTCTCTACATGTCATTTTTGCTTGGAATGAATAGGGACACCTAGTCCAGTGATGGAAGGGTCATTTATGGCTCAATCAGGCCGCATGTGCAAGGTGGTTGAAGTTGTCAAAGAGCACAAGATATTTTGGAGATATTTCTGATAGATAGATATATAGCTGAAAGCTTTTGTAAAAATAAAAAGAGTAGAAGAGAGAGATAGGGATTGTAAGAACAGAAGAATATTATACATGTAATAGATTTTCAGAGAGTATTTGTGATTCCTTCTGTAATCTGTTATGTGTTATGTGTTTGATCTATTTAAATTGATCGAAGAGGTTAAACCTGTCAGTTAAACCTGGAGAATGAATCTTTCCTAATGGATTCCATAGCATGAATTAGTAGCTTTACGGTGTAAACCAGGTCTAGAGAACTTGAGGCAAAGATCTTAGTGACTTCCTCAAGATAGGGTTGGATAATACTCTAAAAGGTCCATTGAGAGACCTTAGAGCAGATTTAGGTTGACTCTCAGTTACAACTAGACCTAGGCATTACATCAATACCATAAGAGGATTCCAAAGTCTCATCCAAGCCATGTAAGGAAGATGATAAGAAGCTATATTTTGAGAGAAAGAATGACTTGCATAGGAAGAAGTTGTACTTAAATTGTAAGAAACCATGGATGATCGGTCATACTTTTTGTGGAAAAGGTAAATTTCATTATATTAAAGTTATAATTCATGATGCTTCAGAGAGTGAAAAATAGGAGCAACATACTATAGCCTTCACACATGGTGCTACAAATTTACTTATAGGTTATCTCAAGCATCAAACATTTAGAGTAAGAGGAGTTGTTAATGGGAAACAAGTGACATGTTTGGTGGACTATAGTGATATTTTGGTGACAAGAAGGATTTACATTAGATGAAATTTCAAGATTTCACATCACAATAAATAATGGATTTAAGAGGAGATGCAACAAGAGGGTATCCCAAGTAAGAATTGACTTTGAGGACTACACAATCATTGATAATTTTGATGAGACTGAGATAGTTGATTATAATATAATATTAGGAATTAAATGGTTTCATTCTCTTAGATGATACCTTTTGGATTTCCAAAAGATGGATTTGAGGGAAGAATATAATACTAAAGAATTATGTGGATGAAGCCCCAATGGCAACAACAACAAGAATGATGTCTACGATGGACAATTATGATTTTATTGAGTTGGAAATCATAGTAGTTAATTTTCCAAGGAGTGGATATGATATCTATGTAAGAGGATTTTTAGGTATGAAACTTCATGATGAGTTTCCTATCTCTTATGCATCTATGGTGGGCAATTTAGAGTTTATAAAATGAATGAGTATAAAAATAATCACGAGTATGCAACATGTGTTGTTAATCAATTTTCAATCTTCACCATGAGTATGAAGTGGTGGAATCATTATGATAAATTCTTGGTAGGAGATTGGAAAAGAGATAATCATCCTCTTTCCATTAGGATTCAATATAGTTCCAACAATTAGGAATCAATTATCGACATAATGGCAAGAATATTTTAATATTTAATATTTAAGAATATTTTCATTAGTGTAGAGCAACAAAGTGACATAATGGTATTTATATAGTTGGTTCGGTATCCTGGTGGTGTAGAAGAGAGTTTCTTAAGGGCAAGAAATGTTCGGGCTAGGAAGACTGTAATGTCCCCAAAGTTTGATTAAGTGACTTAATTAAATAAATAAATTAAGCTATCCAAAAATTAATATTTTTCCAAAACGGATGTCTTTGATTGATTGTTTTTAATTAAAATAGATTGAAATAATAAAATAAGACACTTTATTAAATAAAGTTTTCTTATTTTAACAGATATTAAAGTTGACCTTATCTTCTAGATGTTTCATTGAGTTCTTTATAAATAGTCTGGCTAGGTTTAGTAAGGCATGCTTATTGATTTAATGTGATGACATATGAGAAGTTGAGGAAAAAAAATTCACTAGATCAATGAGAGTTGGATGAAAATGTGACTCTTCTATGGGTGGATTCGCAACAGAGTTTACAGTTGAGAAAAATTTGTGAAGTTTTCATCTGATCACAAATTTGCAAGAATAAAGATATTCCCATAACTGAAATATTTTATATTTTAATAATTTGAGGAACAAGGATGTGTGTGTATCTGTGTATACATATATATGTATATATACATATATATATACATACACACACACACATATATATATACATACATATATATATACATACATACATATATATATACATACATACATATATATATATATACATACATATATACATATACATATATATACATATACATATAGATATATATACATATACATATATATACATATACATACATATATATATATATATACATATAT